>PVKS010015235.1:0-46457 GCA_004027875.1 Aplodontia rufa | reverse complement strand
TCTGGGTCTCCTGTTGTTCCATATGAACTTGAGAATTGCTTTATCTATATCTCTGAAAAATGCCATAGGTATCTTGATGGGGATTGCATTAAATCTGTACAGGGCTTTGGGTAGAATGGCCATCTTTATTATATTGATTCTGCCTAACCATGAGCATGGAATGTTTTTCCATCTGCTCAGGTCTTCTGTAATTTCTTTTCTTAGTGTTTGATAATTTTCTTTGAATAGGTCTTTAATATCCTTTGTAAGGTTAATTCCCAAGTATTTCATTCTTTTGGAAGTGATGGTGAATGGGAGAGATTTTCTGATTTCTTCTTCTGCGGATTTGTTGCTGGTGTAAAGAAATGCTAGCGATTTGCTGGAGTTAATCTTGTAGCCAGCTACTTTGCTAAAATCTCCTATGAGCTCTAGGAGTTTTCTGGCTGATGTTATAGGGTCTTCTAGATATAAAATCATGTCGTCTGCAAATAGAGATAACTTGACTTCCTCTTTTCCTATATGAATACCTTTGACTTCCTTGTCTTGCCTGATAGCTCTGGCAAGGGTTTCAAGGACTATGTTGAACAAGAGTGGGGATAGCGGACAGCCTTGTCTCGTACCTGAATTCAGTGGAAATGCTTTCAGTTTTTCTCCATTGAGGATAATGTTGGCTATGGGTCTGTCATAAATGGTTCTGACATAGTTAAAGTATGTTCCTTTGATCCCTATCTTTTCCAAAGTTTTGAGCATAAAATGGTGTTGAATTTTATCAAATGCCTTCTCTGCATCAATTGAGATGATTATATGGTTTTTGTTTTTAATTCTGTTTATGTGGTGAATTACATTTATTGATTTGTGTATATTGAACCATCCTTATTTCCCTGGAATGATGCCCACTTGATCGTAATGGATTATCTTTTTAATGTGCTTTTGTATCCGAATAGCTAGAATTTTATTAAGGATTTTTGCATCAATGTTCATGAGGGAAATTGGTCTGTAGTTTTCTTTCCTTGATGTGTCTTTGTTGGGCTTTGGAATCAGTGTAATGTTTGCTTCATAGAAAGGGTTTGGGAGTTTTCCCTCTCTATCAATTTCCTGGAAGAGCTTGAAGAGGATCGGTGTTAGTTCTTCTTTTCACAGAATTTTCAACGGCATTCTCGTCACTACCAAAATAACATTTCATAATTCCTACTAATGGGTACACTAAACATATAATTTGTGGATAAAGTTCCTGATTATATTGATGGTATTGCAAAGTGAGTGCCTTTTGGTGTTGTTTTTGACAGATTGTTAGGTGACCTCGATAGTTTCCCAGGATGTTAGGAACATGAATGTCACCTGATCCAAGCTGTGATATGGCCCCTTCATTGGCTTTTACACTGGAAATAAATAGATACAGAAAAAACTTGCAGAAAATGGGCCAGCCATTTCACATGAAAGGGTACCCACAGAACGTCTTTCCCTATGTCTCTGTCCCTGTGCAAAAGGGGCTGCAACTCAATGCTCAGGGCATGGCCACCAAGAGAATGCTCAGATTGCTGAACACACATGTCTTCTCCCCTTCTCCTGTTGTTACTGGAATGATTTGATTGATATGGGGTTTACTCAAATGTAGCACTTAACTATTCCATTTTTATAGAACAGAGGTTTTTTTTAAAGAGAGAAGGACAGTGTGTGAGAGAGAGAGAGACCAATTTTTATTGAGTTTTTCACATGGTTTTTGTTGCTCCGACGCTTAGTTGTGTACGTGGTGCTGGGGTTTGAACCCGTATACTTGTGCATGCCAGGCAAGCACCATAACCTCCAAACCAATTCTCCAGCCCCAGAACAGAATTTAATTAAGGGTGGAATAGACATTATCCACCCAGAAAGTGAAAATTTACCCCAATAACCATTTTCATGTCCCCGTGACAGTACTTTGCCGTGAATTTGCACTTCACTCCCTCAGAAATGGGGCGAGTGCAGGTGTACTTTGAGGTGGTCCCTTGCTGAAGCCTTTCCCAGCATTTTCCTTTCCTGTTCTGCTTTGGCTCAGCTTTGTCCTGTTGCTGGCCCTTTATTTCCACTCGTAGCCTAATTATCTTCTCCACAAGATATCTTGTCCTTTATACTATTTCTTTAAACTTTTGCATTCTTAGTAGCTTAGGATAAAACAGTTATTTAGAGAATAAAAATCATAGGCAATCTCTAGTTTAATCCATTATTTAATAACATACACCTGTAATATACTTGTTTATTTATATTTTACAATGAAAGCATTGTTTAAAATTTACAGTTACGTTTTACACTATTTCTGTGTATATATTTAAATCTCACAAGAAATTTTAATCTATAAAAAATTTTAAAATAGAGTTGCATTTTTGAAGAGGCCAGACAGCCTATTTCTTACCCTTAACACATTCTCTTTTTTTGTTTGTTTATGGGTGTTCGATGATATTCTTGGATAATAAAAGGATTTGTTGTTACACATTCATACACACACATTATGGCAGCTTGGTGTAATTTGGATCAATACATTCTCTATGACAGCTGGTACCAGAACTCTTGATAACAAATCAGAAAATGTTCAGAGGGAAAATTTGTCCGAGCCTGTCAGTCAGGTTTTAAGATCTTGGTGGAGTGCTTCGCTAGATCTTCTGCAGACCATTCCAAGCAGTAGGATTGAGCTACTTGGTACTGACTTGATCTGGATGCACACATGCTACGTGATGGAGGCTACATCAACACTATCAGGTGAAACAGAATCAGGCTTAGTATTTGGTAGATTTGTTCTGACAAAATTTGCCAAATGTTAGAGCAATAATATTGATTCTTGGGATATACATGCTTTACATGAAATGGGCTCAGTTAGTACCAAAAAATTAGGCTGCTGTTTTTGGGTGAAGAGTGGGTTCTAGATCCAGTCTGTACTATCCTATGAATGCAGCCCATATTGCTAATGTTTATTTTTGGTCCAAATTATCATTATAAATTATGATTAGATGAGCATTTAGATTTACATACATGATTAATATGGAATCTATTTAAAGCCATGGATCAGAGTATTGTATGCTGACAGTCTTTTATCACCATGATTTATCTCATCTTTCCACAAATATAGTCAACATTCTAAAAATGCATGACTTTTGGACAAAAATATGTTTTTATCATTTTCAAAGGAAGAAAACATCATTGAAATATTAAATACATCCATTGTCCTTCAGAAAGGACAATGTTTTCCTTACATAGAATTGTCATCCATTGAAAAATTATATTTTTTCCTTTCTACAGGAATATAACAAAATTGATTATCTTCAGATTACAGAAAAAAATAAAAAGGCTTGTAAATTATTATTCTGTAAGGTGTATAAGGATTCTTAGTTGAAAATTGGTGGTATAGTTCTTCTTGTTTTTTTTAAATTGTCTTCGAAATTAACATGGACATTCTGTATTTATTTTAATAGTGAATTATCTAATAATTTCACATTTTAAACAGCATTTTAACTTGCATGAATTATATACAATACTATTTCTTGGTGCTATCAATAGGGAAACAATTTAATTTGAAAATTGTGGGAACTGCTTTCACTTAAGTTGATTTTCCTTTTTTGAATTTTTTTCTATTTATTGGGGAGTATTTTTATGTGTTCTTGAGATATTAAGGCACTATGAATTCATGGATGTAACTCTCAAAAAGCCTGATATACTTCAAAAACATATTGGACTTGTAATGGATCATTATCTGATAATTCCAGATATGCTAATTTTTCCTTAGAAATCAACTTATTCATGAAAGTAAACTCAACAAAGAGAAAAATAACATCTTTGAAAATTCTAACCATGGTGAAGTAACTGGTAGCCATACTAATCCTCCCATCATTATCAACGTAAAAATTGTATAAAATGCTTTCAGGAAAGTTAGGTGCGGTGATGCCCGTCTGTAATCCCAGTGGCTTGTGGGGCTGACACAGGACGATCACAAGTTCAAAGCCAGCCTTAGCAATTTAGTGAGGCCCTGTGTTAAAATAAAAAAGTAAAACGGGCTGGGGATGTATCCCAGTGGTAAAGCACCTCTGGCTTCAATCCCCAGTCCAAAAAAATAAAATGCATGCAGGGCAGGGTTGTTTTAGAGGAGCACGGGCTGTCACCACTGATGGAAGGGAAGCTCCCAGTGGCCCTCATCTTTCATGCTTGCCTTGTGTGTGCATTCTCCCCTACTGCAGAGAGGGGGAGAACCCGCTCAGAGCAGAGTCACTGAAGTTAGGAAGCCTGGTCTAATTCAGTAGATGATGAACAGTTGGAGTTTACAAGAAGAAAGGACCCACACAAACAGTCCCCAGAACTTTGCGTGACTCTCCCGTAAGTCTTTCAACACTCAGCTGTATGTATTCTCAGCAAAACTTCGTAAGACCCAGCTTAGAAAAGCTTGAGGGAGCTTTGAGGTGACCAGAGATGGTAGAAATCAAGTGTTGCCTTCAATAGCAGGCTGAAGTTTCCACACACCAGTCCCAGGACTTCAGTTAAGAACTCAGAAAAACAGTGTGTAGAATAATGACTGCTGTAGACTAGTCCTAAATAGGTTGGAAATAAGACTTGAACGATAAATGTGCATTTCAGTCAATTAACTACTTGTCAACACAACATCTGCTGCTAACTAAAGGAGGATAATAAAATCCAAAATCTCAGAGTACTGCATTGACAATGTTCAGTGGACAGTAAAAACACTAGGCTTGTGAAGAAATATAATTGACAGGGACAGATGATTGATTAACAGCAACCAACAGCAGCAAGATAATCCAGGTATCAAAGTTAGCAGTAAAGAGCTGTAAGCAATTTATTATAAAGAGGTTCAAGGACATAAAGAAGAACGACCATAATGAATGAGGAAAAATAAGTACATTAATGAAAACCACACAAAAACTCAAATGGAAATTTACAACATCTGAAATGAAAATTTCAGTAGCTGCCTTACAAGGATAGAGATAGAAAATGAACTTAAAGCTGATCATTAGAAATTAGCTCATCTAAAATAACAGATAGCAAAAATATGAATAGAGATTTGGTTACTGAGTTAGAGAGAAGAGTAAACTGCTTGACAGATGGGTGAATCAGGCCCATTGTTTTGGTTTATGCATGTGGTGTCTCCCAAAAGCTCACATATGGGATGATGAAGAATTTTTGGAGGTGAAACGATTAGATTAGGAGTTGCAGATTTCCTCACTGATGAGGATTAACTGGTTGATAACTGCAGGCAGGTAGATTGTGGCTGGAGGAGGTAGGACACTGGGGGTGGGCCCTTGGCTTTATATTTTATCCCTGGTGGGCAGAGGGCTCTCTGCTTCCTGGCAATCATATCCTTGGTGCTTTCTTCCGCCATGCCCTTCCACCACAATGTTCCACCTTAGCTTGGGCCAAGGGATGTGGAGCCAGCTGACCATGGGCCAAAATAAACTTCTCCTTTAAAGTTGTTCTTGTCGGGTCTTTTGGACACAGCAATGGAAAAGCTGACTTCGGCACCTGTGAATAGAACAAGAGGGAAAGAGACAGAGAGAGGCAGATAAAAGTACAGGACAAGATATAGACAGGACGTTTCCTGAATTTGGTAGAAAAGCGCAAAGTTAGAGAGCCAAGCATCCGAGTAACTGCATAACTGGACATTTAGGGAGAGGGTCCCATCAAGATCAAGCAAACTCAAAGTGGTGAAAGCCATAGCAAAGAAAAGCCTTGAAAACAGAGAGGGAGAAATACGTTACATGTACGGCAGCAGTGATAAGAACACTGCTGACCCATGATCTAAACGAGCCCTGAAGGCGACGAATCCACCTCCTTCACTGCTGAAATGAAAAGTCAACTCGGATCCTTCGCTCAACGAAAGCACCACGTAGAGCTGAAAGTGAGATCAAAACACAGACAAACAGCAGTGGCGAGGGCTCATCTCACAGGCTGAGCTACAAGGAGCTCAAGAAATTTAATTTTAATGAAGTAGATTGACACCAGAAGAAAATTCTTATTTACAAAAAGAATGAAAAATACCTAAAAATGTTACATGTCTTAGTAATCATATGGATGTGTATGCACGCTCACGTGTATATTTATTTACATGTATGCCTGCCAGCATAGACATATGCTTTCATCCTCTTAATATCTTTGTTTTTTAAGAGAGAAAAACAGCGAGAGAAAGAGACAGAAAGAGAATCAATTTTATTTAGTTTTTCACGTGGCTTTTGTTGCTTCAACACTTGGTTATGTACGTGGTGCTGGGGTTCGAACCCCCATCCTTGTGCATGCCAGGCAAGCGTCGTAATTGCTGAGCCATGGCTCCAGCCCCCTTTTAATCTCTTTAATAAGATATTGAAAGCAATATTTGCAATGACATGTGTGGCATTTGCAATCTATTTATATGTGAAATGTTACAAAGTATAATAATTGTTCTGCAAATGCCATGTACCCTGCAAGAACTTAACTTCTATTTTGCGCATATGTCTGCATCCACTTTTCCCTCTGGTGTTTTTAAAGAATTTGCATACAGTTGTTCAGTTTTTATAGATTATTGTTTGACTATGTACTTTAAAACTGGCATTTTATTTCTTTTATATATTGAGTGCAGAGGATATTTACTGCACAATCTGTCTGGGAATTCCAAAATTTGAACACAGTTGCTGTTTTACTCATATAAACATATATGCAGAAACAAATACCTAAATGTTTATGGGATTTTCTTTTATGTATTTGCTTATTTTTCAAAAGTAGACTCACACTCACTGCTTACATTTGTTTTGCTCATTGATTAATATTCCACAAAATCCTTTTCAACTGCACTAGTGAAAACAAACTGTCTTTTTTACTGGCTGAACAATAATCCACCAAATTAGAGCAATAGCAGCCCAATCACTTTCATCTTTCCCATCACAATTTTATATTAAATAGCTTATATGTGACATATTTATGTCAGTTTTATTTTAGTAACATATTTATAATTCACATTGCTATATGAATTTATTATCTAATTTTCTTATTTTGTAAAACAATGCAAGAAGAAAATTTTTTGAGTTAAAATTTGAAGTAGATGGCTTTTAATGTTAGTAGAAATTATTTGTGAATCATTTACTCATAATCCCTACACATGTTCTTTTAAGGTATTGGTATTTTAATTTAATTATATTAAGTTCTGTGTAAATTCTAATCACAATTTTGTCCTGTGAATTGAAAATAAGTTCTTCCTGATTATTTTTCAAACTATTTTTTGCCCTATCATTTGCAGTATTGTATTAGTGTGTGTTTCTGTGGGGGGGTGGAAAAGAGAGAGAGGGACAGAGAGGAGAGAGAGGGAGGGAGGGAGGGAGAGAGAGAGAGAGAAGGAGAGAGAGAGAGAGACAGAGACAGAGACAGAGACAGAGGCAGGGAGGAACGGCTCTCTCGTCTCATAATTTATAAGTTTTTGTCTTGGTAAAGAAAATCTCCTCCATCCCTAGTTATGTCATTAAACCATCTGGAGCTTGTTTCTGGTGATGTGTGAGAGGGTCCACAGTGATTTGCCCAGATGGATAGTGAATTGTGCCAACACCTCTCAGTAAGTGCATGGTGCTTTTCACACTTGCGGTATCACATTTGTCATAGAATAAGTTTTTATATATAATAAATGCTATTTCTGCATTTGGTATTAAGATATATTAGTCTGCCTGACTATTGGAATTGACAGTATACTGTATATTTTACTGTATGATCTGATATTCAATATGAGCCTTTGACATCCTTTGAGTTACCTAGATATTCCCTGAATTTCATACCTCTAAATATGATATAAAATGAGTTGCTCAGTTTATTTTTTTTAACAGTCATCCTTGATCCTCTGTTTTACTTAGAAGCAGTCACACTCTGCAAAGCCCATTTCCGCATCCACTGGTTAACGCTCTGCAGACTGCAGCTCATGTTAGTCCCTTTCCATGACCCTGGCCTCACCTGGTCACTCTTCCACATCCAAGCACCAGGAACGTCCAGGTCAGTATTACTGAGCAGGAGGCCCTCAAGGTGTGGCTCCAGGCTGCACTGGACCAAGACCCTCCTCTCTTCCCTCCTCCTGCCCTGCTGTCCTGCAATCCCTACACCTTTACCTGAGGCTGGCACGCTCTCCATGCGACCCTTTTCCTGCCAGTAACCACAGGCCATCTGGCTCAGCGCACTACAAGTTCAAAGGAGCTTCCTTGGAGAGCTGGCTGCTTCTTTTCCTGCTAGCTCTACCCCTCCCCAGCATCATGCTTGAGGCTTGGAATGGACATCTCTCCCAGCAGAACTGGAGTCTAGAGATGGGAACTCTCTTGTTTGCCATCACAGCCGAAAGAGCAAGTCCCAGGAGTGGCATTGATGTTCAGCAATATATTCTATTAAAAAAATGTAAAACACTATCTAGATGTTGATCAAAACTGCATTAGATTTAATTGTAGAGTTTGTGATAATTCACATCAGATGATTTTAAGCTCCCATCTCTTGAAGAATTCTTTCCATTCATTCTCATCTTTTAATCACGGTTTTTACTTTTATATAGCACTCTATTAAATGCATTCCTACGTATATCACAACTTAGATTGTCACTATATGAAACTTTTTTTTTCAGTTTTCCTTTTTGCATTCAACCATTTAACAAAATAATTAATCTAATAGAGTTTACTTAACTCTTAGATTTTAAAGTATGAAATCTTAACATTGGACATACTAATCTTTCATCTGTAGTTGCTCTTTTGTTTTCTTGGATAACTTTTAATGATAATGGCAGTAAAGGCAGGCACTTTTATTTCCTCTCTCATTTTATCTTTATACATAATATTGTAAACTTTCATAACTTTCATTTTGTATTTTACAGTTTACCTAGTGATCCAAAATATCTAATGGAATTTTAAAATTGTGTGATCTTATATATATATATATATATATATATATATATAGTTGTTTTTAAAGAGAGAGACAGTGAGAGAGAGAGAGAGAGAGAGAGAGAAAGAGAGAATCAATTTTTCTTTAGTTTTTTTATCTGGCCTTTGTTGCTCTGACTCTCCATTGTGCACGTGGTGCTGGAGTTTGAACCTGTGTCTCTGCACATGCATGCAAGTGCCCTAATCATTGAGCAACCGCTCCAGCCTAGCTCTCTATATTTCAAAAGTAAAAGTATTTTATTCCAATTTCTGTTTTCCTCCTGCTTTGTGTGTCTTGTTAGGGACCTGCTTTAAGTATTGGTCTTGCATTCCTATAAGGTGGGCCCTTGGTGGGCTATGTTTCTTTGTATGTCCCTTGGGACTGTGGTCCAGCTGTGGGGGCACCTCACGTGTCCTTAAAGTTAAATCCAGGAATAGGGCTGGGGTGGTTTTGGCTGGGTTCTGGCAGCTTAGCAGTGAGCAGCCTGGAGCCACAGGGTGATGTTTCTGGGCCACTCCAGAGCACCTGAGAGGTGTCTTGGTTCGAACCAGGAGACAGAAGCCAGGAAGACCAGACAAGGTCAGACTGTGCCCCGGTTGTGGTGGCCATGGTAATTTCGCAACTCTGGGGACCAATGTCACCAAGTTCCACAGTCCATCTCCTCAAATGCTGCCTCACACATCCTCATCTGCTCTGAAGATCTTTTACCACCCTCTCAGAGGAAGCTCAAGTTGTATTCATCCAGCCTTGTTTGCTTAATAGACCCACAACCAGACTTGAGAATGGGGCAGGGAAACCAGAGTCACCTGAAATGGTGGTCTTTTCCCTAATATTATTATTATTATTATTGCTACTACTATTATTTCTATTATTTTAGGTATGCAAGAGCATATAAAAATTTTATACTTGTATAAAATTAAAATAAGGTATTCAGATTTAGCTGCATTATCTGAGAGAAGATGATAATATAATATTTCAAATGCCTTTATTTGCACCTGAAACATGTAATTCCCTAAGTTTAAACTCGGTTGTGATAGTCATTTAATAAATGTTATCTGAAGTACTTGCTGTAATGCCTTTTATTAATAAAACCAGATAAATGACAATTTTGATACATGGCTTAATTTTTAAAGATGAAAAACTATAGTTTCATTCCTAAGATGATGAATTACCAGAATTAAAAAAAACTTTAAAAATCAGCCAACTTTCAATAAGTTTTAAGATATCACTATAACCAAGCTACCAGATGGCATGATTACAAGAAGTAATCAAAATTTTATGAGCATGGAGTTGGAACTTTAGAAGCTGTTCTACTGCTATAATGATTCTGGAGATTTTAGTGAACTGTTAATTATAGATTGGAAAATAAATTAATTTTAGAGAATCATGGAATTTATCCCCATGGGTTACAGCTTAATGTCATAGTACAGAGTGATTTTAAAATATCATTCTGTATGATATCAATAATGCCTTCATTTAAGGAAAAGAAATAATATAAAGAACTTAATACCACAGTATAAACCAGGACATCATTCTCTATAGAGGTGCTCTGGTCCCTGGATGCTTGTTGCCCTGTGGTATATGATGGTCTCCCTGTTAGTTAATAAGGCATTCAGAGGATATGGGACAGAGAGGAGTCTCATGTGAGGATCTGTCCCCAGGGTGTCCATCCTCCTCAGGAGCCTGCTAAGCCCCCAGTCAGAGGCACAGACTCAGGCAGCTCTGCCGGATGCTGAATTGGCAGCCAAGGCCCAAGGTCGAGACAGAAGAGTAGACCCAGCTCCATGCTCTGCACTGTCCACGCTCCAGGAAGCGTAAACTAGATGGTGATGCTTAAAGAACCAGCAGAAGCCAAGGAGATCCTATTCAAGACATTTCAATTTGTGAGTTTGCAGCTGTTACTGACATGCAATTTTTTTTTGTCATTGTTTTGGTTTTTTAAAGAGAGGGACAGTGAGAGAGAGAGAGAATCAATTTTTATTTAGTTTTTCATTGCCCTGACACTTCGTTGTGTACGCGGTGCTGGGTTTGAACTCGCATACTCGCACATGCTGGACAAGCACCCTAACCGCTGAGCCAGCCCCAGACATGGCTGTGTTTTAAGGAACAGTAAGGTAAACAGCAGTTCCTCAGGATCCAGGGGGTTTGGTCCTAGGAGCCCCAGCAGATACCACAATCCAGGGAGGCTTACCTCCTTCATTTAAGCATTTTCATACAGTCTAACCATATCCTCCCATTCTGCAAATCATCTCTAGATTATTTATAGCACCTAATCTAGTAAAAATTCTATACAAATAGTTGTGATACAGTTTAGGCTGCAAGGACAAGGAGTCTGTACATGTTCGGCAGAAGAACGTGTTTTTAAAAACTATTTCCAATCTGTGGTTGGCTGAACCCCTGGATGCAAGGTCTATGTGCGGACGGAGGGCTGTGTTTCATCTGAGCAAAAGACACATTGATGCCTCAGCAGGTGCTTTGCAAGCAGGAGACCCCCGGGGTCAGGCACTGGGTGGGCAGGAAGTGATCAAACTTAACACAATACTTAGAAAAGGATTATGGAATGGAGAGGTCAATGCAAATGTATTGTATTTTTCAATGGGATCAAATTTAGTTTTGATATTGTATCAAATAGTTTTTACACTTTAATTTGAAGAAATATAATTTGCAATTCATTTTGACTGCTTGAATGTTTTCTTTAAATAAAAAATGTGTTTTTCATCGAGTTAAAAGACTCATCTGACAATCAGTCTGAAACTAAAATATTATTCAAGGATAAATCAAATTCTTTGAAGAAGAGATTTAATTCTCTGTTTTGAAATTAAGGGAAGATACTTTGCATGTTCTGTGTTCTTAACCATTTACCTTAGACAACTTTTAAGTACATTTTCTTCTCTGAAATGTAAACATGTGCCCAATTGAATGGGCCTTTTGACAGCCTGCAGGCCCTAGGTTGTCTATCTCTGGGTCCCAGGAGCAGCTCTTTGGAATGGAAACACCAGGAAGATGAGAAATCAGTACCCCAGGCTGTGCATGAGTTGGGACCCTAGCTTCAGGGACATCTTTCTTCAGGCTGGGAAAACGTCTCCCGGATAAAGATGCGGGACTTCTTCCTGTCTCCAGAATCTCTTAGGGGATTGCCTGTGATAGGTTTCACACTCTAGTTTGATACCTTTTCAATAATGAAAGTAGTTTCTTTCTCTCTTGCCTGTGTGGAGAGATTTTGCTTTTAATTGTATCTTACTGAACGTTGACAGTGGGGTTACGTACACAACATGAGCCCACGGGAAGTAATGCTAAGGGGTTAAAGAGGGCTAGATTTCGAGGACAGTGGACAGTGATACCAGTTTTGATTAGGTACCTAAGAAGGCTTTTTAGATTTTTGTGTCCTGTGATTAATATTTTTATTAGATATTACAGTTATGCACAGTGCTTGAGTTCATTTTGAAAAATCATACATGGATGGAGTCTGATTTCTATCCCCACTCCCCACCGTCATTGTTCCAACACTCCCCCTGGTTTTGCTTCCTCTCCTCTCCTGATATTCCTTTCGATTATTTACCTATTTTTGATTGGCGCTTTCTACTTATACATAAAGGTGAAATTCTCCATGGAACATTTACATATACATGCAACATGATTTTGTAAATTCATTCCAGGTTTCCTCCCCTGCCCTGTCCCTCCTCCTTCCCTCTCAGTCTCCTCCACTGATCTTCCCTGTGTCTCATGAGAACCCCCATCCCTGCCCTCATCTTCTTCCCCTTATTTTGCTCTGGTTTTTATGGTTCATATTTCAAGCCCATGATTCCATCAATGGGAATCCAGTCTTAGAACTAGTAAGGAGCCTCACACTGCATGTACCCAAGTACCCAAATGCAGACTATTTTTGCCTTATTCATGCTAACTTATTAAGTGGTGAAATTTAAAATTTTGCCACTTAATATTTATTTCTATAATAAAATGACATCTTTATCATGTGTTTCAATTTCCAAAGAAGGTCATATTCTCAGTTACTGTAGGTTAGGATTTCAGTACATTAATTTTTTGTGGGGGAATATTTAATCCATGACATATTCTAATTATAGTTTCCTCAAAAACATAACCTATAGCATGGACTTTCAGATACAAGAAAATTTTCCCTGAATTAGAAGTTTCATATAATGGCTTCATATTTATGTAATTATAAGCTAACTCTAGTCCAGAAACTTCATTGAATATGATATCTATTTAATGCTGCATTTATTAATCAGAAACAATAGTAATTTCATTTTCAGAGACCAAGTTTACCTGATAAAAGACTATTAAAGATGAACATAAAATTGTAAAGAAGTGAGTGAGATATCCGTAACAGTGGTCATGAGCCTTTAGCTCAGTTTTGGGTTAAGATGAGAAAAAATAACACCTAAAAGTTTCATTCTTGTAGCAGAACTAAACAAGGAGCAAAAGAGAGACATGAAGTGGGGTATTAGATGCAGACTCAGTTTCTACTACTTAGGGTTAGGGAGGGACATATGGGAGAGCTTGGTGGATAGACAGGGGCTGGGTCGCAGAGGAACTTGTAATGTGGCTGAATCTGTGCCTCCTCACCCAACAGGGACACCCTGTCACTAGAGGATCACCTGCTGAAACACGGGGCAGCTTGGAGCCCCACCAGGAGGCATGTCAATGAGTGGGAAAGAGCTTATGCAAATCAGAACAGTTGGGTTAAGGACAGGGATAGTTGGTATTAGAGACAGAGTTGAATTGCTCATCGTAAACGTTACTATCTACCTTCTGATTTCCAATGAAATCTTGGGATATGCACAGGACATGGTGTGGCATCATTTTTAGAATAGAAAAGGAAAATTGACCAAGGCTCCAGGCACACACCACTAGTGAATAAGTAAAAGAAGCAGATAAGAAGCCCAGGTCTTGTGACTGTGGGTTGGTTATACCAAAGAGTCTCTTTTGTTCACATTTTGGTGTTTAAATGTATATTTTTAAAGTTTTTATGAACACCGCTGAATATTATGTAATGAATTGATTCATGTGAAAATGATAAACGTATATGACTACGTTCTTCCTTCTCTATTCAGAAAGGCTCATAACAAAGATGCTATTGATAAAAGTAAAGAAGATTTTAAACATAATTTAAGAAATAAAGGTGGGTAAATGAGGGTGCTCTTGGGGGTAAATCTAATTTTCAGGATTTATATATATTATATTATTTCATTAGAAGCTTTTTGATTGTTCAACAAATAAATTTCTGAAAAAAAAAAAAGAAATCCAGACCACACATTTTTAGGAAATCATATTTTTTCTTGTGCTGTGTTTTTGACAGCGCACTTTCTAAAGCCACACCATGGCTTGGGCACCTGTCACGGTGATTGCTGGGGAGATGAAGAGGAGCTTACTTCAAGTGCCACAGGTAAGCGGATCCGCCTTTGCTCCTGCCTTCTTTCTGTTCGCTTGGGTTGCCTGCTGTCTGTGATACAGGTCCTCACTCACTGCTGGCCTCAGACGTGCTGGAAAACGAAGCAATTACTCAACCCCTGTCAGGAAGGGAGCCAGTGAACCATGCATCTTCCACCGCAGGAGCACATGTGATTCTGAGACCCGTCTATCTACAAAGGCAGAAGGAAAATGAGCCAAAGATGGTAGGGTTACGGTCACAGGATCTTCAAAAATGATAAAATCCAAGCAGTTTCAGACAAGTAAAGAAGTGTTAAAAAAGGAGAGAGTTCAGAACATTATTTCCCACGTAAATGTCAAAGAATAAAATATCTCTTAAAAATGCATTTGTCTCCAATCGGAAGGAATAGTGATCTTTAAAATGAGCTTTTCTTTAGGAACAGTGGCATGGAACAGATGCTGGAGCCGCCGAACAGAGAGCCCCATGTGCCCTTCACCGGGTGTCTTTTTTTTTTTTTTTTTTTTAAAGAGAGAGGGACAGTGAGAGAGACAGAGAAAGAGAGAAACAACTTTATTTAGTTTTTCATATGGCCTTAGCTGCTCCAACACTCAGTTGTGTACATGGTGCTGGGGTTTGAACCCGGGTCCTCGTGCTTGCAGGCAAGCGCCGAAACCGCTGAGCCACCGCTCCAGCCCCATCACTGGGTGTCTTTTCAGCTCAAGGCTGCCTGTCACTGAGGTGCATTGGCTCCGACTGGGGAACCGATCTGGGCACACCATTGTTAACCATATTCCAGACTCTACTCAGACTTCTTCTTCTGTTCTGGGTTCCTTCCAGTATCAGATTTAGTTTAGTTATGACTTTCCTTAGCTTCCTCTGATTTGTGACAATTTCTCAGATTGCCCTCATTGTTTAGGACTTTGGCAGTTTTGGTAAGCAGTGGTCAGGTATTCCACCAAATATTTCTGGGTCTGTGTGATGTTTCTCTCATGGTAGACAGGGGCTATGCATTTAGGGAAGAAGCCTACAGGAGGTAAAGGGCCATTCTTCTAGTGCCCATCCCGGGTTCAGCTTATCAATATGATTCCTTACTGTTGGCGTTAAGCAGGGGTTGAACCAGGGCACGTAACCATCCAGCTATGTCCCTGCCTTCCCTTCCCTTCCTTCCTTCCTTCCTTCCTTCCTTCCTTCCTTCCTTCCTTCCTTCCTTCCTTCCTTCCTTCCTTTATAGAAAGTGCCCCGCTACATTGCTGAGGCTGGCTTTGAACTTGAAATCCTCTTTCCTCAGCCCTCTGGCTGCTGAGATCACAGGCATCTGCCACCACGCCTGGCCGTTAAGGTTAACTCTGGTTGCCTGGCGGAGACAGAGTTTGGAGGTTTCCTGGGGTGGTTATTTTCTCTTTCATACTTTCTGCTCTTTGGAGGCTGAGACATACTACCTATTGCCTCCTTTGTAACTATTTACAGGGATGGAAGCATCATGGGTACCAGGGCACTTGCACGGGAGACCACCTTTTCAGCACACTCTGTATTCGTGAGGGTTACCATGGCTACTGTGGGAAACTCAGGAGCTGCTGGGTGCACATCAGCTATGGTAGTGTGCTACCACCAATACCTTAGGGTTAAAGTGCCCTTTGTTTATGAATATTAAGAGCAAAAGAAATAGCCCTTCCACTGAAAGAACTGAAATCTACTCATTTTTTTTCCATTGCAGTTTGAAAAAAATAATTAAAAACTCTGTGTTTGCATTTGTTTCTCCTTCGTTGAATTTTTAGAACAGCTATTCCTAAACTGATTTTCATGCTTAAATACACTCAGGAAACACTTGTGTACCACGAGGTAAAGGAGGGTACTTTACTCCCCAGCTTATCAGTTTTCAATATGGAAATTACTGTTAACACGTAGTACTGTTGTGTTGTGTTGCCCAAGCTGAGACTTAGAACATTCAAAGTTCCATAAACCACTGTATCGGGAGAAGACATTTGGGGAAATTTTCCTGAAGAAAAATTGAAAAGTCAAATAACTGAAACATTTGAAACAATGGTGAAGTTCAGGTCAAAGACCTGTTACAATACAATATGCCGAATGGTCCTCATGAAAGCTCTAGTGGTTGAAAGGTGTACAAATGTGGGGTTTCTGCTGTATAATTGGCATCCTTCATTGCATTTTTAACAACAGAGATTAATATTTAGAGCAGTTTTTAGTCTGCAGCAAATTTCAGTGGAAAGTGCAGAGATTTCCCACATAAGCAGAGATTCCCATACTGTCCACAGCCAACCACCGTGGTGCATTTGTTACCGTTCATGGACCAACGTGGCTATGTCACCACAACCCAAGGTTAAGATCAATCTACAGTAGGAGTCACCCTTGGGGGTGTTCGTTCTGTGGGTTTTGATGAGTATATAATGCCGTGTGTCCACCATGACAGTAGCAGGTGAAGTAGTTCCATGCTAAGTATCCTCTGTACTGTGCCTATTTATTTCACCCCCTCTCTTGATCCCCAGTGACCAATTATCTTTTTACTAAGTTCATAATTTTGCCTTTTCTGTAGTTCTTTATACTTAGAATGCTGCATATGTCTCTCTTCCAGGTTGGATTCCTTCTTTGAGTAATAGGTGTTTAAGTTTTCTCCATGTCTTTTCCTGGCTTTGTGGTAATTTCTTTTCATGTTTGAGTAATATTCCATTTCCGAATGTCCCTTAACTTATTTATTCACATACTGAAGGGTCTCTTCATTGATTCCAAGTTTTGGCAATTACAAATAAATATTAATTTGTGGGATTCTGTGTGGAGCTTTCAGTTCTTATGGGCTCATGCCAACGTGCCTCCCAAGTGGCTGTACCACTTTCCTCCTGACTAGCAATAATTGAGTGTTCCTGCCTCTCTGTTGTCACCAGCCTTCGAATGTTGCCTGTGTTCTGGTTTTGGTCATTCTAAAAGGTATGTAGTGAGAGCTCCTTGCTACAATTTGCGTTTCCCTAACAACGCACTTTTTCATCTGCTTACTGCCCTCTGCACATTTTCCTTTGTGAGGTGCCTGCTCGTATATTTCTCTATTTTTTAATCAGGTGGTTTGTTTTCAAGAGTTTGAGTTTAAAAAATTCCTTTTTACGTTTTGTATAACAGTCCTTCTTCAGACACATCTTTTGAAAACACTCTTCTGATCTCTGTCTCATATTCTTATCCTCTTGTTGGTGTTTTTCAAGGTGTGGAAGTTCTTAATTCTAATGAAGCTGAACTTATCAGTTCTTTCTTTCATAGATTGTGGACTTAGTGTTGTATGTAAACGGCATCAGCACACCCAGGGTCCCCTAGGTTTCCTCCTATGCTGGGTTCATGGGTTTTATATTTTTGCATTTTACGTTTAGAGCTAAGATCCACATGGAGTTATTTTGGGAGGGGTGCAAGACCTGTGTCTGGATGGTTACTATGTTTGGAGGTGGCTGTCCAGCTGTCCCCGCACCGCTGTTGAGCACGCAGTCTTTTCTCCGTAGGATTTCCTTTGTTTTGTAGAAGATCCGCTGATTGTGTGTGGCTCTGGTCCTGGGCTTTCTGTTCTTTTCCATTCTCTCATGGACACCACAGGGCATGATGATCAAAGCTTTGGGGTAAGTCTTCCCTCCAACGCAGAAGTGCTAACTCACTTGAAGGGGTGTTAGTGGTTCTGGTTCTGGGTCTTTTTGCCTCCCAAAGTATACTTTAGAATTAGACTGCTGATATGTACAAAATCACTTGCTGAGATTTTGAGGGGCACTTCCCTGACTCTACAGAACAAGCTGGGAAGAACTGTTATCTTGGAAATATTGAGCCTTTATATCCACACACATGGATTAACTTTCCCTTATTTATTGCTTTCCTTCATCAAAGTTCTGCAGTTTCGGGCTGGAGCGGTGGCTTGTGGTTACGGTGCTTGTCCAGCATGCACGAGTACACAAGCTCAAACCCCAGCACCACGTACACAACCAAATCTTGGAGCAACAAAAGCCATATGAAAAGCCAATTAAAAAAAGTGTTCCACTCTTTCTCTTTCTCACTGTCCCTCTCTCTTTAAAAGAAAAATAAAAAAGCTCTGCAGCTTCATCATGTAGTTGCTGCAGGTGTTTTGTGAGTTTTTCCTGAAGTACTTCATTCTTGACTGCACTACTGTAAATGCTGTTGTGCCTGAACTTCGATCTTCACTCGTTCATTGCAGGCATACAGGAAAGGGCTGATTTTATATATTTACCTTATATCCAGTCTTCACGGTTTCCTGGTTCTTTCAGGGTTTTTCTAGAGATTGTAATGTCACCCACAGAGACAAGGTGTTCACTTTTTATTCTGTTTTTCTGTTTCATTGGATTAGTTCTGAATTCTGGTACAATGTTGGAAAATAATAGAAGACAGCGGGGACATCCCTGCCTTTTTCCTGATGTTCGGACACTTAGAGGTTTCCACCATTAATTGTGATGTTAGCTGTAGATTCTGGGGGGAGATGTTCTCTATCAAGTTATCAATGTAGATTATATTCACTGATTTTAAAATGTTGAAATGCACTTGAATATCTTGAATAAATCTCATTTGTTATGGTGTGGAATGTAGATTGAATTGCAGACGTCTTTATCTACGGTGTCAAATAATATAAGCACGCATGCATTTAGTACCATATTTTGTTTTTAAATAAAATTTGTGGGGCTGGAGCAGTGGCTCAGCGGCTAAGGCACTTGCCTTGCATGCGCAAGGATGTGGGTTTGGAACCCAGCACTGCATGTACAGTGAGCTGTCAAAGCAATGAAAGCCAAATGACAAGCTAAAATAAAATTGATTCTCTTTCTCTTTCTCTCTCTCTCTCTCTCCCACTTCCCCCTCTCTTTAAAAAAAATTAAACTTTACGTGTAAAGATTATTATATGTGTGGGTATGTAAACCACTGTATCTTGTAAGTATAATCTCCCATCTTTCTGTAAGTTTTTCTTCTGCTTTGTGAAAGTAAACAGGGACTTCTTAAATTTTTTGATCCATTTTAGAGAGTTTATTTTGAAAAACCACAATTAAATATGCTTATTTGAACAGTTACAGAGAAGGACTTGGGAATTTGTGCTCAAGTTAATAGATCATTTCACCTATTAATTCTGTTGTATTCCTCTCATGTTTATTTTTTAATGCTATATCTGCTACTTTTTAAAAAGTCAGAATATAAAATCAAGATAAAAAAGATAAGGAAGAATTCTATCTCATCACTTTTTAGGTTTATATTTCTCATTTTTTCCTATTGCTATGGTGCTTTAAAATGGACAAAAATAAAAGCAATTTTTTTCCTCTTTGTGTTGGAGTGAAGAATCAGAATTTGTGAACAGGTGGCCACTGTAAAGTAATTGGTTTTCATCTCTCTTTCAACTTCTTTGGCCATAAGTCTTTGTCCCTATTAATCTGGTATGACTAGGGATAAAGAACAGCAGAGGATAAATAATGAAAGTTTCAGTCACTTTGGGGTGGGGGCACACAGCATTTTACAGGAGGAGTCCAGATAGGCTGTGGGGAGAGGAATTTAGTCATCTTTAGGTGGCAATTCACTGGGGTACATTACTTCAAGAGATGTTTCTGCAGCCATGATCTTTGACTGACGACAAATTCTGTGACCTAAGATTGGTGTGGGGTGGAATAATGTGTGTGGGAGAAAGCAGAGTTCCTTACACAAGAGAGAAAAGGCCTTAATGAACAAAGGTGTATTATGCGATCGTACAAAAGGCAGCTTTTGACAAGATACTGGTGCGGTGGAATTATTTTTAAGACATTAAGGAAAGAAATACAAGTGAGGAGACGGATGATACCAGGGGGTATTTAAAAGGCAAATTTCAGTAGGGGAGAGAGAAAGAGAACCTACCATTTATAGTTGCTGAGGTGCGATAATCCCTACGTAGCAAGACATTTAAAACTCCTTTTTTATGAGGCTCAACCCATGATTGTCAGAACAGAACATGATCTAAATTTGGCTTTGGAGTTTCAAACATCTGACTTAAAAAATTTAAGACTTTAAAAAAATAATTTGCTGTTTTTATATTGCAGTTTAGAGCTTACTGTACTGCTATATTTTTTGGTATAAAAGACTGAGACATCATGAAAATTTTATATGAAAAAGTGGAATAAGGATAATATTGCAAAATTAATCACATTCACTATAAAAAATGTTAGTCGTTTCTTAGGTTGCTTCATGTCTTTTATTTCAAAGGTGACTTTCTATATTATTTCTTCCCTTCAGAATAGTATTGTTCATTTTTTAATATAATTCAAAAACTTTTGAATACACTGTTATGTATGTATATTTATGCATACATATGCATAAATGGTTTTGAAGTTTTATGAGATAAAGTGATGATTTGAATGAAAAATGAGGTTTTACAATAGGACCCATAGGTACATGAAAAGTCAATAATTTTAAGATTATTTTTGTATATGGAGGGAAAAAGGAAACTTGGTGTCCCCATATTGGTGGTACTGGTAAGAGAGTGCTGGGGTTTGAACCCATGTACTCACGCATGCCAGGCAAGCACCTCAACTGCCAAGTCACCACTCCAGCTGCCTATTCTAAGATCTTTACCTTGCTCTACTGGTCCGTTTTCCCTTTCTGTGTCAATAACAATTTTCCCAGTTGCTGTAACTTTATAATGCATCCTGATGTATGGGTAATATATACTTTTCAACATTCTTTTTAAACTTTTAATACTTAAAATGTCTTTATTATTTTAATTTTGTAACATTAAAACATTTCTGTTGTGTAACTAGCATGTATTTTCCAAGCCTGTGCTAGATGTAATGGAAATTAAGACATCAATCAACACTACCTCTAAAGGGGTTTTAAATCCAGATTACTAGGGAAAAAAGAAAACATTGATTGAAACTTGTATTTTAAATAAATTCCTGCCAACACACAAATTGTTGTTTGACTATCTGTTCTTGCAGGGAGCTAAGTAGTTTGTTTCTTTGTTTTATAATTCTGGTTTACACAGAATCCTAAGAATCTTAAGATAGTGATATTACATACATTTTATATATTGGTTTATCTGGAATAACTTGCTAACATTTTCTTCCTTGATTTCTTATAGTAGCAGCAGTTATACATGCTTTGTAAGATACGATGCATCAATGGAGCTATATTTCTGATGTGATTTTGATGAAAGAAGTCTAGAATTTTACTAATCAGAAAAGTATCTTTCTTTCACACACACACACACACAAATTCATGTTGATCCTGTTTTTTTCCTCTAGATGAATTCCTTCTGAATTTATCAATACAATAATATTGTATTTTCCTTTTTAGTCTCTGTGTACCAAGGTAAATATTTAAAATTTTCAGGACTTCATGTGTTATGAATGTATTGTTCATATTTTCTCTGCATTTATTTTTGGTTTAATTCAGATTTTAAACTTACTCTCCAATATGGAAAAAAATTATTAATTTCTTCTGTGTTACAGCTCAGAGATTATACCTTGATAAGATGTTTAAATAATTGTAGCTGTTGCTGAACTCAGTTCTGTCAACATGACACAGGCTGTTACAGTTTTTACGTTAACTCGCAGATAGCTCTGGGGAGGGAGATGAAGAAACTTTCAGAATATAGGATCTCTCTTCTTCCTCCTCAGTGATATCTCCAGGTTATTTCATTTCAGAGGTAGGTGGCAGAGAAGAAATTCAAATCGTTTTTCAGGATTAAGTCCAGAGGAACAATTTGATGGAGGAAATGAGGATAGGACACAATTGCTGAAGTATGTGTCCAAGAGTGGACCTCTCCGTTACGTTAGCCAGCAGGGTGGTCAGGAAACCCAAATCTGATAGGAAGCACATCCCTCAGATGCCACCGCACTGTCCTACACCCCAGAGATGTCATGTTTTTCTTTCCATCACCAAATTTGCTACCATCACCACTGACACTCATAGCCACTATTGCAAGCACCATTAACGTTGGGACAACCTGGATGGCCAGATATTGTACTAATTTTCTCTAATTTTTTTAATCAAGCATCATTTCAATGATCAATTGGCAATTATCAATCCACCCCTCCACTTTGCTGATGATAAAAGCGAGTTTCAGAGTCAATAACCAGAGCCAAATAACGCTCCAGCATCTTTGCAAAGCCAGTGGTGCTCCTGTCCTGTACCACGGGTTCATGTCACACTGAAACTGTCCTGCCTCTGTGAGGGACTTCTGCCCTGATGTCTGTGCTGTCCTTTACCTCCTGAATTCGCAACTTCTCTAGGACTCATTATAAACATCCCACTGAGCTCAAGTGCTGTCTCCTTAGTGAAGTCCCACCGGGTCATCCTCCTAACCCTCAGAACACTTTCTATTTCGTGGTAGTTTTGACATATTGGAGTTTCATGTGAAAACATTAAAAAATATTCAGTTTGTATGTTGTCTTGATTTCTGTAATATGTATCCTGGGCTTGAACCACACATATTCAATTGGTTTCATTTTTCACAATTCAAATGATTATGATTAGCTATGGTGTCTGGTATTAAAAGGCGAAAATGTAAACGAAACATTCAGCATGCTTATTTATTTATTTTGGGGGATTGATTCTTATTTGGGCTTCTCACAGTGGTTAGAGCCACTCTGTGTTTAGGATAGTCACAGCACAGGAAACGCATCACTGAGATTGCCTACAAAGTGTGGCCAGCTGAATCTTCTTGCTTAAAATACACATACTCACAATAACTGACAAATGGCGATGTGCCTCACACAGGCATGCGTTAACATCTGCAAATCTTCCAACTGTAGCACCAAACCCGCCACCAACCACTTCCTTCTCATTTGCTGGGAAACCAGACTCAACCAAGTAGCTCTGACCCCTGAGCTACTTCTTTCCTTGCCATGTCCTTCTCTCTGAGCAGGGAAGTCTTCAGCAGCTGGGGTCTGATTGTGACCTGCTGGTGAAGCCCAGGGTGGCCGCTGCACTTCCCAGGACTTCAGGGTTAGATGCTGCAGGAAAGCCAGCCTTCAACACCCAGACCAGCTCCCCCAGGGAAAGAAGCTTGAGAGGGTCAGAGTCATCCACTTGATGAGTTGAAAGAAGGATTCGTTTTGTAGAACTTGCTCTGCACGGAGACACTTCAGTGACTTTTTGTGATTTCAAAAGGAAGGAGAAAAGCAGGTATCCAGGGCTGCTCTGCTGTGGACCCTTTGACCACACACCAGCCTGCCTGTGCCCACTGAAATTGGCAAAGGAAGGACAGTGCTATGGCACTATGGTGTTTGTCAATGCCTCCTGGTGATTCCTGGCAGGTTGATGACTGGGCCACCATGAGTCCAAGCTTGTCACTGAAGACCCAATCAAGTTTCTGTCTTCCAACTTTTGCCTTCTGTCCCAAGTGGCTGTGGACACCCTTGGGGCTGAGAGCAAAGGCAAGGAGAAGCAGAGAGAAGCAACAGGTCCAGAGCACACTTCCATCTACAGTGAACAGGTCACAGGTCCCCGGGTGTTTGTGGAGCAATGTTCAAACTGCCGTGCTGAGCAGAGTGGAGCCTCTACCTTGAGCTCAGGATCTCAGGCAAACAGGAGTCACCATTGACAATGTTGCCAAACACACTTGAGAACACAGTCAGACATTGGTTAGGTAAACACTAAATAAATAAAATAAATTACCTTGAGAGGGCCAAATTTACTTCAGACATGTGGTTAACGGGAGCAGGATGGCTGCCATCAGAGTATCTTCACAGGAACACAGGGCGTGGGGCTCACACACAGCAGAAATGCATGCTTCAGGTCACTCAGACGGTCATCGCGCACAGACTTCCCATTGTTCAACTTGGATTTTGGTTTTGTGGAATCCAAGCAGACACTCATTTGCCTCACAGCCTTGGATTTGTCTGTTTATATGTATATATATATTTTTTTCTTTTTTCCTTTCTTATTGTAGCACCAATGCCTAGTGTGAACGCCATTGTTCAAAAGTGGGAGAAGATCCAAGCTCTTCATGTGAACAGGGATGGCTGGGAATGTTAGTTTTGGCTGATTGCCCTCTCTGTTCAGAGTTTTCCTGTCAAAGCTCAACTGTTTGTCCAAAACCAGACGACAGTAATAAGGATCCTGTGGTCCTACCAGAGGCTGCCTACACGCTCCCACCCGGGCCACTGAGACTCCTTACGTAGGCTTCAGAAAAGTGAGTCTTCCCGACCCAATGGGTTAGGGACAGAGACAGGCCTGAGAACCCCAGATAACCAAGGGATTTCTTGAAAGTGGTCAGTGTAAAACAAACAAACACACAAGAACAATAAAAGACTGATTCAGAATCAAAGAGAAAAATACTGTGTGAGAGCCAGGTTATGGGACTGCTTTTCCCAGGACCCAGGCTTCCTCAGACCATCTGTGCATAGAAGACAGGGAGGTACCAAGTCCTGCAGACCTCGGGATGTGCTCAGGATGGATGACGCTGGTCACCTGTGGGCACAAAGGGCAGAGATGCAGGAAGTGGCGCCTCTCTCTACTCCCAAGTTCTCGTGCATGAATCACAAACATGCAGCCAAGCTCTCGGAAGGCTGACTTGGAAAAGAGCCACAAACTTCTCTTGTCCAGAGGGAATTCTCCAAGTCCGCCGGTAAGTTTTTTGTTTCTACTTGGCTTCTATTCTTTGTTTTTTAAAAAGAAAAGCCAAAGAGAAGGTTGTACACTCCTCCACAGCTGAGTCTGTTGGGACAGAAGGGGTCCTTCCAGGATGCACGGTGGTCCACTGATCTTGTCACCTGGGATTTGAGAGATCAAGAAGCCTCCTACCAACTTGTCCCTCAGCTCTCATCCTCTCACAGATGGAGCTCAGTCCTGGCTGTGCAGCCACAGCTGACAACCCCCAGGTCTCCGTGGGCTTCCTTCTGCACCCAGGCCAAGACGGGCCGCCTCTCCTGAACCACAAGGCACAGCAAAGATCTCTTAAGCTACAACCAGAGCGTAAATCCACTACATCGCCAAGAATCTTCTTGGGCACAGTCCCAGCCCCCTTACTGAGGGCTTTCTAAACACATCTCTCTGACCAGAGCAGGGTGGTGAGATGACTTGAACAGAGGGAAGAAGGGGATGGGGTGGGGACGAGGAATGAGCTGTGGAACCAGCTTCTCAGCCCTCCACAGTACTGTGCTTTTGTGGGAGAGTCACAGACACCCAAGAGTGTACTTGGAGATGTAGGAAAAAGCAGGAGAGGAGAAGGAAAAAACAGTGGCTGTACCACTTCCTCTGAAAGCCACTTACTGCTTCTCTTGTGGGTCTCCCTTACCCTGGCTGCTGAGCCACATTCCGGGTGCAGCAGGACCTGCTCTAGCAGGGGCGAGTCCTGCAGGCTGATACATTGAGCAGTGGGCTTGCAGCTGCCTTGTGGGGTAGGTGGGCATGCCCAGGCTCGAGCCTGCTCCTCAGAGGGCTGGAAGAGTCCTTCCACCTCCCGGCTAGGAGGCCTCACGTGGCAGCTGACACAGAAGTGCACGGATGTCCCAAGCATTCTGGATGAGCATGTTGAACTCTGAGGTCATCGTCATGGTGGCCCTGCTTGCACACACGCCTCAGTCCTGAGTCACCTGTGAAGCAGCCATGTCTGCCAGGCGTTTGTCTTTGTTATCCAGGAGGCTGCCATGTAGCTTGAGTCTTGCCATGTAGCTTGCCATGTAGCTGGAGTCTTTCAGTAGCTCGTCCTCACATTCTGAATCCTTGTCTAGGAAGGCCTTGGGGTCCAGCTCCCACAGGGTGGCCACTGAGCCCTGGGCTCCATTCCAGGAGCTTTGGTGGCTTCTTGGGCAACTGGCATGTCAGAGGGCTCAGGATCAGTGATGCCCTGGGGTCTTGCACTGCTCCTGCTGGGCTCAGACAAGGGGCTGCTCTGAGCCCCCTGGGAGCTCCTGGTAGGATGGGCACCCTGGGGGGCTGCCACCTGCAAGGCCACACTCAGGAGGAATCTGCTGCTGCTGCTGTAGCTGGAAGGCACTGCATGGTGGGGAGGAGTTGGAGGTCGGTTCACCACTTCCTCATAAGGAGGCAGTAAATAGCTTGGCAAAATCCTGAAATGAAAGGGCAGCGCTGAGTGACTGTGGGCTTCCTGGTAGGCAATCAGGTTGATTTCAACTGCTGCGCCTCAAGGCGGGGCTTGGTTCAGCGGTGGTGGCACACGCAGCAGCAGCTCAGGATGATGTCGTCCACACCAGCCAGAACCACCAGAGTTCATAGAAGTAGCTGCAGCATTGAAACTGTCCACAGCAGTGTCCTGTGTCACAGAGGTACCCACACAGGCTTCTTTATCCTGCAGGGGTTCAGCCCTGGCTGACCATGGGCAGGGCAGCGCCTGGAGGAGCACAGCACCATGCCACCAAGGAGCCTTCTTCTCTGCCCCTCCTGCTCCTGCTCCTCCACCAGGACCACCTCTCTCCTCTTCCTCCCTCTCTTCTTCCCTCCTCTTCCTCCTTCCCTTCTTTTCCTGTTTCACTCTCCCTCCCTCTTCTGGCCTCAACATGTTTATTTTTAAAAATGTTTTCATTGCATTGTGATTGGAATGATTCATCCAAAAAGAAATTGAGTTATGTAAGTGATTATTGCAGCTGAAGCATAAGCTGTGTAGAATATCTGTCCAGTGCTTTAAAAATTAGAAGAGGAAAAGGAGTTCTCTTACATTAACCCGTTGATAAAGAATGTCAGGCCATTCACCCTCATCTAAGACCTTTTCTTTAATAAATGTCAGAAATCCTCAATGTGCTGCTGTCGCAAGGCATGGATGCCTGCTTGACAGGAGCCAGGCTCTTGAGATAGTAATGCAGCTCACAGCTCTTGGTATTCTGAGAGTAGAGCCCTATGCCCAAAGGGGTGCCTTGCACTGGGAGCCCCTAGAACAAGCAGGGGGCATGGGCTGCCTCTGCCATCTCCTCTGGAGGTGAGAGCTGGCAAGGTCTGTGTGAGAGCAGTGTGCACGGAAGCAGCCGTCCAGCTGCTTGGGTGTGAGGAGAAAGGCTGCACTAACCTCAAGTCCTGTCTCTGCTTGGTCCTGGAGCCTGTTGGGGGTGGCTGTGTCAGTCCTGATGTACCCACGCCCTGTTGGTCTGTTGGTCTGAGAACACTGATAAAGCATAGCACAACATGCTCTGGTTCTTCAATCGTCATATCAGATTCCAAACAAGAATTTTATTACTTGAAATTATGTTTTTCTAAATGAATTTTGGCACTTTCATTGCTCTGTAGTAATCTCTGAAATGTATGAAAACTCATGCACACAAAAGCTCTCTGAAGCAAGGCAAATATTTTATTTCACAACTTTTCAGAATAATGAGGTTTCATGTGATCGGTGACTTACATTTCCCTGCATGTCACTGCCATGCTTTGAATCAGGATATTTTACAAATTTCATCTTTTTTCCCCTTCTTTGGTTCCTAAACAAGGAATGCTTCTTTCGATGAATTCTTTAAAATTTTAAGTGACAGGAACTCCAAATGCTTAGGTATCGATGTGAATTTCATTACATCATAATGATTAATTCTTGTATTGCTATTTCGGAAATGCCTTTACTGGGCATCTTTATCATATTTTGTGCAATAAGAAAATGAATATCATAATGATTTCTCACAGAGATCAGAATTTATCAATTTTTATATGTCAATAAAAATTACCATGTGTTCTCAAAAGAGCTACACGTAGAGAATGTACGATATCTTAAGTACCACTAAACATTTTAATGAGGAAAATGAAATTTCTGTTAATAATTATGTATTAATGCTATTTAAAATTGAAAAATTAATGATGTTTTAAGAAATCTTTAATCAGAATTAATTGATTAATTAATTAATTCCCTTGCCTGTATTGATTGAGAAGGTCACATCAATATTGTCCTACATTCCTCATGGCTTTGAAAAATTCCATGTTTTCAATGGGAACATAAAATGATGTTTCAGTAAGTAGAAAAGTAAAAATTAAATCTGATTAAATTAGAGAAGAGACATGCAAAATGCTTAAACAGTACAATAGGATTTGTACTCAAAATATACCAGTGAAGTTTTATTCCTTATGAGATCAAATTACAGAGAAACAAGCTGAAAATATGAAATGAGACTGGAGGGAAAGATTCTAGCAATTATGGTATACTAATGGAATGAAGGCAAATGGCTACGAAACAACATGACCCACACAGCTCCCCCGCAATTGTCCTGCGGTGCAGCGTCTTCAATTTTTTCGCTCTCAAATAGTTCCCATATAGTTGACCCACATTCACCATGTAGTTGAGGCTTGGACTTTGGAAGAAAACAGTGCAGATGAAAATTGTCCAGTTATTTAATTGCTCACCTAACACCTTTGTGAGTTACTTTGTCTGCCAGCTATGAGAGAACATAGAATCTTTAAATACAGGACATTTACAGGTCCTAGAATCTTGCATATTCTTACTTAATTTTACAACTTGCTTTAGATTTACCTGGATGTGGAAGATGCAAATAATGTTATAGAGTGAGGAACCCACAGTAGAATGACTACAGCTGGACACTTTGTGGCCATATCTGGGCATGGGAAGTGATCCCTAGTGTCCTTGAGCAAGGACCAAAAGTGGAGGCTGAGTCAGGTGTCAGAACCATTGTTGCTGGCAGGTCCCTGGCAGTAATGCATGAGAGACTGTGAGGACAGTCACCCACTGGGTCAGCAGTGGAAATGGAAAAAGAGAGATGTGAGATTTGATGGTTCAGTGATTCATCTTGTTTGATTTTTTTTCTGCAACTACACTAGAAATCTGTGGATTTGTCCCCTGAAAAATGCAATGATTTTCTTTCTTACAGTTACATTTTCTGACATGCTTGTTTATACTTTGGCCCACGCCAGATGGTTATTTAATCCAAATATCTGAGCAGAAAGCTGAGCTGATCCTTCTGGAGAAAGTATGTTTAAACAGCTTGGACCACTGGGTAATCAAGGAGAGGCCACACACCCTGAGCAGCCCAGCCTATGGGTAACTGTATATGCAGTGTGACTGGGTATCACTGGCCCAAACCATTGCTTCTGCCTGCCACAAGCCCAATATAAGTGCCAACCTCTTCACTCTCAGCTTTAGTCACCAGACATTCATCTGGCTCCTTATGGGCAGATGTTACCTGAAATTGACACAGGATTCCGAAATTTCCACAAGGTTTTTTGTTTTTCTCATTCTGATGCGGATAAAAAAATTGAACTCACCAATACTACAACTCTGAACTGACTTCAATTTCAAAAACACCACTACCCTCGTCAACCCACTCAAAATTGTCCTTCACCATCAGTAGCCCTTCAAGCCTCCTTTCTCTGAGATCACTGTGAGACTATCTTTCTGCTAGCCTCCATTTCCTGATGGTGAATTTCCAGGAAGCATTACCACTAAAATCAGCAAAAATCGCTGCTCTGGAGGTAACTGCGTCAGCACCAAATTCGGTCAGCCAGCAGTTCCTGGCTAATAGGATTTCTCCAGGATTTCAAAAGTACTGCATGTGGCAGGACTATGACATCCACCTTAGCTTGCCTGCGACAAGTCCAGCAAAGCTGCACTTTACAGCAATTAGCTCTTCTCAGACCTCTGTGGGTCATGACTTCCATCATCCTTGAAACACATTTGCTTTAGGTGGATGAAACATATCCTTCCTCAACAGCAAGACTCCCTTTGAGAAAAGTACCAGTTGCTATTTTGCAAATCCATTTAGTTGGATTTCATTTCACCTGGGGCATAATGAACACTTTCTCCTCACATTTTCTACTGAGAGCAGTTCTGACAGCTGCTTCCTACCACAACTACAAAGCATAACTAGTCATTTAATTTTGGGTTGCAGATTTTCCTTCCAGGTTATTCCTTCTAGCTGAATTTCTTAATGTGGTCTGGGTGTTTGAATGCTGGAGGACTTTTCCTGGACTGTCTAAAGATTCCTGGACTTCTTTTGTTTCACCATAATGGGATGTTTGGTTTTTAAAAGGATGCTAAACTTCTTAGATGCCACTGTTATTTTGAGTGGGTTGGGAGAAGTGACCAGACTGGAAAGAAAAGTTGAAATTTCAAAATAACAGATTGGTTAGACCTCAATTTGCTTGTGATTTTTATAAATCATTCTTTCAAAATTCCATTTTATTTGATCAAAGGTGTGACTCAGATAAAGTACTTTAAAATTATACTCTTTTAAATATTACATTTGCCATTTTGAAAAGGATGTGAGGATACAGAAATCAAGCCCATTTCATACAGTTGGAGGTTGCTTGCAGCCAGGATGCTGGGTATGTGAATTTGAACATGAGCATTAAGTCTGTGGATTTTAGCACGCAATGGTCCTGCTTGCAGAATTTTTATGTCATCCAAGGTTGGAGAAAAGGCCTGAAATCAAGTAACAGATGGAAACTGGCTAAAGTAATTAAGCATTGAGAATTCAATTCCTCTTTCCAGCTGCACAGAATGTTAAATCATACATTTGACCAATGAGATCAGGCAAAGAGAGAAATGCATTTATGCTCACAATAATACAAATATTTAATATATTCAAAGTACTCCTGAACTCAGACATAAACCCTGGATATCACCATGGTAAGAGTAATTTTATTTTGTACCATTTAAATCCTGCAAAGCATGCCTGCAGAGAATTTTGAGTTGTAAAAGCAATTATAATATTATTTGTTCCCAGTGTCTTGTATTTTAGCTCAAATATAAAGAATGCTTCTCTAGCTAAATCATATTTAGTCAATTCAGCTGCCAAATAATAAGGGACATGAAAAGGAATAGATTTGTTATTATTCAAACAGGTGGCACTGTATAAGATATTCTATCCATAAAATCATTTGGTAAGTGAGTTTTTCTATGAATCTAAAATAGCTAAATTGTAATTATAAGTTCTATAACAGTGACTAAGAAACAACTAACACAGTCAGGATATATAACCTGACGTCTAATTACAATGTTATGTAATACTCAATCCAATAGATGTAGTCTTCATGTTGTATTATTACTGATAATTTAGTTAAAGTATTTTAAGTAGCATTATCTTCATCTAATAACAATTTATTTGGTCAGTTGGAGAGGCAAAATAAATATTTAACTACATGCCAAAATATAAGAACATATATTCATGAGTCATACTACTGTACATAAATGACTGAGTAAAAAGAAAGAAACAGAAGGAGCTTTACAAATCTCCCATTTGGAAGAAATGCAAAAGATTTATGTAGCTACTCTTTTCTTAAGAAGAGCTGGGTGTAGTGACCTCTGTCCAAAGAATACATTATAGCAGGGAAGAGTACTTCTCACTGGAGAAACCTGGCAGATTCTACCCTAGTGACATGATCAGGGTCAACATCAATGGTGGTGAATCTTACAGATAGTAGGCACCGTGATATGATGTTATGAAAATGGTACTTTAACCCTCATGGTCTTCCTCCAAAACAGAACTCTAATCTAATAATGAGCAAACCTCAGACCTATTCCAGTAACGGGGCATCCTACAAAACATCTGACCAGTATTCCTAATTCCATCGACATTGTCAAGAACAAGAAAATTTGAAAAACAGTCACAATCAAGAGAAGTCTAAGGGAACATAATGACTGGATGCAGAATGGTACCTGGATGAGACATCAGAAGAGGGAAAAGACAGCAGATGAAGATGAAGGAGCTCTGAGTAAGCAATGGACTTGGTTAATAAAAATGTGTCGAAACTGTTTGATTCATGGTAACACAAGTACCAATACTGATGCAAGGTGTTAATAACAGCAAAACTGTGTGTGAGATTTATGCACTCTCTAATCAGTTTTTATGTAAACCCAAAGTCATTCAAAATAAAGAGCATTTTAAATAAAATTTTAAAATACACATTATACACACATTTAAAAAAAACTCACTTGAACACATGACCTGGTATAATCAGAAAAATATCTAGAGAACAATAGCATAGTGATTCATTAACTGAAACTTTCAGTGTCATATGTATTTCCTTTTCAATTGCTAACAAACTTGAACTTCTTAATTTTTCAAGGATTAAAACACTAATCCAAACAGGCATAAATGACAAAATGAAGAGCTAAATTTTATTCACGAACAAGTTGCTAAAACATCTCTTGAATTCCCGAATTTGTATGCCAAGTGTTTCTTGCTCAATTTAAACCTAACTTTGTTACAAGGAATTTATCTTTGAAGTAATTTCTGTCTTTCTTATGGGTATGTCAAGAACATTTTCTGCTCTGCACAGCTTTGAAGGTAGAAGGGATGTGTGTGGATTTACTTTCAGGTAGGGCCTGTCTGTTGCGTTGTTACTTCCTCACATCAGCACGTTAATATTCCGGTTGATCTCTCCCCGTTCTCAACTCCCAGAGCACTGATCATTGAAATAGTCTTCCTGACTATTTCTGTCCTACCCTCTTCTTTGCATTGGTGGTAGGCAATACAAGGTGTTCATTCCCTTGTCATCAGAAGCTGGGAATTTGTTGGGTGACACGGCAAAAAAGAATTGATGGAACTAAGTTGTTAAACCAGTTTTAAGATAGAAATGCTATATTTTTTAAGTGTACCCAATATAATCACGAAGACCTTTAAAAGTGGAAAAGGGAGGGGAAAGAGAAGAGTCCGGAGCCAGCGAAGGAAGCAGGGGCAGAGAGGTGCAGTGATGCTGGCTTTGAAGGTCCAGGGTAAGTGACAGCCAAGGGCAGTGGCAAGACCATGGAAGCTGGTGAAGGCAGTGAGGTGGTCTCCTCTGGAGTCTCCAGGATGGCCTGTTGACACCTTGGTTTTGTCCCAGAAAGACTCATTTTGGAATTCTAAACTACAGAAATGATAAATAAAAAATTCCTGTTTTTGCAAGTTATCTTTAATGTTTTGATATTAGGTTTTGGCAGCCACAGAAAACTAATACAGTGGCCTAAACACACGTTTCCTGTAGCATTCCCTTGGGTGATCACGCCTAAATCGTGTATGCTTCCCAAGGATCATGAACAGAAGTTTCTTGGATATCCTAAGTATCACTTTTTTTAATTCTTGTTTTTGGACTTACTCCTAGGAAGGTTGCATGTCCCTTGTCTTTGGTGTTCTCAATGTTACTCACAGTGCTTTCTAAATGAGTGTCACCCATTTTCTAAATGGGTGACAGTGCTGATGACAATGACAGAATTATTATCTGCTCAACCTCTGTGCTCATCTTTCTGTGCTCAGTTATCTGGATCCAGAATAGCCCTTGACCTAACAGTCCACTTCTCTACGGTGTTTTAGCTTCCTGCAATCACAGCAATTGCAAGAGAAGACAAATTCCCAGAGCCCATACACAAAATACTCAAGATGGGGACCTTCTCAGAGTATCTCAGGGTCTCTCTGACTGCCTCTTTGCTTTTCCATGAAAACTTCAGCTTCCGTCTGGGTGTTCAAATCACTTCTTTGCTGAACTGCAAAGAAGCAATGCACCCCCTCTCCTTTAAACACAGTTACTTTCAATTAAGATTTTCCATTAACTCAGAGAGGATTTGGTTACATTGGAGAGCATTTCAGCCATCACTGAGAAAGCCAGGAAGGCATATTTTGGAAGCGGGGGTAGGATTCCTCCCCATCTTATTCACCCAGGCAGCAGCATGTTCTGTGCCCTTCTCAATCTGGATCTGCTGTTGCTATTATTCAACATTTCACTTTCAGGAATGAAACGTCCTTGACCCTGGGACAACAAGGAAAGTTCCAAAGTACCTTATCTTTGCAAAAATGAAGTTTATAATGAAATTCTTTCTTGTATTATTTCAATTTCACTGTTACCGTAATATTGCGTCAGTAGGATTTTCAGCATGTTGAGATCTTTAAAGAATGCCAGTCAACCAAGAAAAGATGAAGTTTTCTGTTACTTGTCATCTTCCTTTGTTGTACAAACTGGAGAAATAGACTTTTGGTATTTGAAGGAAGGAAGCATAAGGTGGGGGGGGGGCTGCTAAATGCTTTATGATCAGATAATGCAAATATAAAAAATTCATAAAAGCGAGCAGTTTTATAATGAAAGTCACAAGAATTCCACTTGACTAATGGTACTTGTTCAGAATTAATGTTCACATTCTCACAAAGTTGTGTCTGTCATTTAGATTGAGCTGATTTCACTTTGGATTTGCCAGTTCACTTAACCTCATGATTCTCTTTGAAAATGTGTTGTCATTTTTCAAACTTTCAATTTCTATACTGTTTCTTGGCAGCAATGATTCACTGCCTGGGAAAAGTGTTGGAGTATGTGATAGTATAAGCAAGATCTTCACATTATTTTAAATATATCCTTCACCATTTTCTATTGTCTAGAAACTTTAATGCAAATTACTTTGGGGGTCATTTATGAATTTAATTGTTAAATTGGAAATCATTGCTCTTTCCTATTGATTACATCTTCCATATGTGGGAAAAATTTGCAAACAACTTAAACTTTCAAAAAAATGATTCCAAAGTCTAACTTGTCATTTATAGTCTGAAGATTTAGAGAAGAAGGAAAGAGTGCTGTTTGTAAGCTAGTTACAGTGACGGGTGTGAGTCATAAAGAAGAAACAAATCATCATTATTTTAGTACACACAGACAAAAAGGAAGTCTTACAATGTCACCAAATTTTGATAACAAGGGCATTTTAGTTACCTCCACAAGTTCTAATAAACATTGAATAATCTCTTTCTTTTAATTCCTTCATTTCAGGGTATTCAAGTGCTCAGCAAGCACCTAGATGAAAACAAACAAAAACCACACCTTCTCACAATATATCTTAGATAAATCAAAGGCAATTTTATTTATTTTTTATTTTTTAAGAGAGAGAGGGTCAATGAGAGACAGAGAGATAGAGAATCAGTTTATTTAGTTTTTGGTTTGGCTTTCATTGGTCTGACATTTTGTTGTGTACATAGTGCTGGGGTTCGAATCTACGTCCTCATGCCTGCCAGGCAAGAGTCATAGTTGCTGAACCACAGCTCCAGCCCTAAAGAGCATTTTAAAATGAAGCTTCTTACTCTTCAGTTTCAGATGAAAACATAGAAATGCAGTTCCTGAATTACAAAGGGGAATCTAAGACTTTCCAGTAAGACTCACAAAGATGGTTTCTGCAAGTATTGTCAGCCTAAGAGAATGGAAAGCTAAAAGTTGAAAATTTGGAAAATAATTTTTTAAACTGTTGCTCTCTTAGAAAATTCCCTTTCTCAACCCCGAGTCCAGAAGAAAGGGTTTTACTGAGACAACTGACATTGTTTGATATTTGCTTCCTAGAGTTTCAAAGACTTAAAGAGTTCGATTCATACCTGAGAAATAAATGCACAAGAAGTTGGTTGCCTGACTTGTGCTTGCCCACAGGAAAGAGATGCACACATTCCACATGCTAGGTCGAATTTGCATGAGGGCTTCCCAGGGGCCGAGTGAGAGGGAGCACTGAGCTGCTGTCCAGGAAGACAGGCGGGGCAGCCATGGGGAGTTCCATAGCATGAGAAAGAGAAAGAGGAGGAGGAAGAAGAAAAAGAAGAGAGGAAGCCGCAGCTGATAATCTGCTGCCAGAAGCTTGGATCCTCCCCATCAGAGGGGAGATGAAGGAGCAGAATGAGTTGCTCCACGATCTCCAATCTCATACAACAAACAGGCTCAGGAGACAAAGTGGCTGCTGGGAGGAGCTGTCACGTGCAAGGCCAGAAGGACCCAGAGCCCCTCTCACTCCTAGAGAGCAGCAGCACAGCCGGGCAAGGTGCAAACACGGGGTTCAGGAGAGGATGACAGCCCCAGGCTCCATCCATGACTGGCTCGTGGCGGGGCAGTGCAGGGGTGTGAAAGACTTTGAGTGGAGTTTGAAGATTTACGTACAACTTGGATCAGAAACGTTATTCACCTGAGACGAGAAATACTGCATTTATAGGGTTCCCCACTATCTGTGGTTTAAGCCATTCAGTGGGATCTTAGAACATACCTCCCATGGATAAAGCAGGATCTATCTGCCTACTATCTATCATCTCTCTGTATCTATCCATCATCTGTCCACCTATCCACCTACCGTTGCCGTCATCATATCCATCTTTATCCTCATCATCACAGCTAACTCCACCTACTGCTTCCCATCTGTCAATCACTTTGGATGCATACCGACACCTCTGATTTCAGAGCAACACCACAAGAATTCTTTCTGCTCCCCCCTCTTAGCTGACTTATATCTTTCTTTCACAGAGTAATGCTTTCTTTCAATTCTCTTATACACATAAAATAGATTGATGAACCAGATTTCAGCATTTTTATAAAGGGTTTGTTGCCTTAACCTTACAGTACTAAATCAAAATATTGTTTCCAAAGTGTTTTGTAGGTTAGTTCTTTCCTTGGCCACCACTTGCATCCTTCATATTTAATAAAATTGCAGTAGAGTTAGGTGTTGACTTTTTTGCTTAGTGTACTTCCTTGGGTCCTTTCTAAATCTTTGCTTGGTTTTAATTTACCCATACAATTTTATATACATTCATTTACATATATAATACTATATGTACATATATGTGTTTGTATGTATTTGTGTGTGTGTATGCATGTGTGTGTATATATATGTATGTGTGTATATACATATGTATGTGTTTGTGTGTATATATATATATATATATATATTCCTTTTTTTACACTGAGGGTCTTTGTTTTTAAAGAGAGAGAAAGAGACAGAGATACACAGAGTGAGAGAGCGAGAGAGAGAATCAATTTTATTTATTTTCTCATGTGGCTTCCATTGTTCTGACATATGTACTTTATTTTGTACATATGTTGGGGTTTGAACTTACATCCTCATGCATGCCAGGCAAGCGCTATAACTGCTGAACCACTGCTCCAGCCCCTACCCCGAAGCTCTTATTGCCTCACATACAATGTCTTTCGTTTCAAAAGGAAAACATGGCAATTTTGGGTTTTGATTGAGTTTAATCTTCCGGGCATACTTGATCTGGGTGTCATTAAAGGTCAAGATGATGTGTGTAGCTGTCTGGCTACCCTGCCACACAAACAGTGAATGACCACTATGTTTGAAAGCATGTGTTCAAAATAAGGTGACTGACAGTGATTTCCAGTTATCACATGGTAAGAAGAAATGATTGAAAGATGAATGGATCAGTATTTCATTTACCTTGTAGGTCTTTGTTATATTGTAAACACTTTTTGGTACTACACACTTAATTTTCAGATGATGTTGCTTTCTATGTTTTTGGTGTTCATTGCAGCTCATCTTGGGAAACTTAGTCATGCAGTCACACCTGGACGAAAGGGTGATGAGAAGTGCTTGAAACTGGGAACCAACATTCTAGCCAAACTGCTTTCAGCAACTTAAATGGTTGCTTGGAGTTACTTGTTGAGATCTACCAAATGCAAGATGTTTGGCATGATATGTAGAGAAAGCAGATCCATGCACTGGTGATGAAAAGGTCCAGAAGAGACGGAGAAAACAGCACCCAGGCCACTTTGGTGAGCACCCGCCGCAGAAACGCCAGGCTGCCTAGAGCTCCACCAGCCTGATGAACATCTTTGAAGACATTGATGTCACTGTAAGTAAGGAAATGTCAAGTGATGGGGCTGGACTTTGATTTTCTAAAGTGAACATGAACATGTTCCACTTTGCTAAGTTAAGTTCCAAAGGATAGGTGTGGACATGGAACAGATAGGAAAATGAGCTCCTCGCCGAGCCATAGAGAAGTTCAAAATGGCATGAGGAGCAATTTCATTTCAGAAATCATATGAAAAGTTTTACTGGTCAAGAGTAACTCTAGATACTTTTTGTTTGTTTGCTTCATTGCCATATAAAAGTGCTGTCAGGAAGGGTGTACAAAGGGAATGAGGTTAGAGAGTGGTTTAGCAAAGTTTTGTAATTTCAAGATAGTTGGGACATTCTTCATCACAAAATGGCTCATTGCAATTGAATTCTACCTAACATTCATTCCTCCATTAATTTTAATGTCCAGAAAAATATCAAGATATATATTCAATTTATTTTTATGCAAAATTATGCTTAAATTTAGGAAAATATAAGCTACATATCCAATTTGAAATACTGGATCATAGTAGTAATAAAATTGTCACAATATAATAAAGAGGTACAGATCACAGTCAAGTTCAGTGACTATCTCCTACAGCTCACTGGTAAATAGGTATTATGAATGTAGTAAACGTCCCCCTTTCTCTGCCTGTATAGTAGCATCAGGGCCCTATTAGAAAAACACACACAAAATCTTCTTGTAAATGAATATATCAGTTTATGAATTATTTTCAAATATAATTTCATTCTTATCTCCCACATGTTGCAATGCATATTTTGTTGTATTTTAAAGTCTTAATGCCATAGGGCAATTTAGAAGACACTAAATGAGTGACAAAATTTTTAGAGTCTAATTATTGCATTTGATGTTTTATATAATGTGCAATTTAATTTGATCTACTGAGTGAGATGAAAGTAACCTGATTATGCTTTCCCAGGAGGATAAGGAGTTTGATCTTGACCATTTTTGACTGGTCCATGTCTTTCTCATTGTCTCTGCTCCATTGCAATTTTTAGGCCAGGCTTGAGTGAGAGAAGGAATTGTTCATCTTACTGTATGGAGGGACACTTGCTGGACCTTCCCACAGGAGACCTCTGAAAAGATGTTCTGGACACAAAGCCAAGCGCAATGTTGATTGTCAGTTATTCCTGGAAGGTGAGTTAGTGTGCAGTCAAGCATGCTGATCCTGCAAGGTGACTGAGAGAGTTTACAAGATTGGGAACATTTGCAGGGCTTGCAGACAACGGGTGCTACTTTTGATGCAATGGCAAAATTCCTGGGTCTCTCAGGTATGGGTGAATTAACACAACCTGGTCCTCAGGGATTTTTAAACAAGGGGCTGATATGAAAACAGACCAGCTTGGATTTTGAAGTAAGGTTATGGTATTTAGGATGCATTATTGAGGTAGAATTAATAAGATTCAGTAGTGGGTAGATTTGGGAGTTGGGCAGAGGGCAAGACAGGAGAGAGATCTGCTATGACTACTTCAGTGGCCAGTAGCCCAGCATGGGACCTTATGGATTTAAATGGTTGCTGTCTTCCCTGCTTAAGGGGAACTCAGCAGTAAGCATTTGCTGTTGGAATTCCATTGAGTACCAGTGCCATCTAGGACCCAAGAATTTTTCTGCTTTGACTCCTTTGCTCTCGTGGATTTTGCCTGTTTGTTTCTTGCCTCTTCATCATGTGAAAGCAATCCCAACTTGAGGCATCCTGTCCTCCCACGGAAAGGCTGAAGCCCATGGCATCTGATAGCATGGGTGGCATCCTTTTGATCAGGATCCCAAGACACCCTGGAAGTTCTAGGCCTTTAATTCTCTTCTTCATTGCCCCAAATTCGCACACATCATAACCTGTGGTTACATGCAAGATTGGAAACACAGGCGTGCTTCCCTGACTGGTGGAGTGGAGTGAAATGGAGAAAAGGCTGTGAATACCTCACCCACAGGAGGGTTCCAGGTCTGCTCTGAAAGAATTACATGGACAGCACTTACAGCACAATAAGAGATAGTCGATACTAAGGGTGGTGAAGCAAACTTCATTTAGGTGTAACATGAACAAAGGAATTGGAGAAAAATACTAAATGCCCACATTTTTTGGGTCAGCTTTTGTTGTTGTTGTTGTGGTGGTGGTGGTTGTTGCTGTGACCAAGAAAACTGACAAGAACAGTTAAAGGAGGAAATGTTATTTTGGGGGCTCAGAGTTTCAGAGGCCTTAGTTTTCAGCTGCATTCCTCTGTGCAGGACGAGAGGCAGCACATTCTGGGGCAGGGGAATGTGAGAGGAAGGTGGCTCAGAACATGACTCTGGAAGGGGAGAGAGACTTTTGCTGGAAGGGACAAAATACATATACCCCAAAGGCACAGCCCTAATGACCCACCTCCCCTAGCCACACCCTACATGCCTAAAGTTTACCACCCAGTTAATCCCTACCAGGGATCAACTCACTGATGAGGTTAAAACTTTGACCTCTAAGGCCTCTCATATTTAATATCTAAGCCATCCTAGGTGTGGAAGTTTGAGTATGATTCTGATGGAGAAGGATAATAGGAATAGACACAGCCCAGCCGTTAGCTCAACAGCATCACATTTGTGGATCTCAAAGATCTGATAACTTCCAAGATCCCACTCTCCCCATTTAGACCAAGTCTTCTTTTCTAATAGTCAGGGAGAAGGAAAGAAGAAAGGAAGACATGAGAAACTTATTAACTTAAGAAACAACAAAGAATGTTATTCATTTAAGATTCTATGAAAGCAAAGAAAATAATCAGAAGGATACATCTGAAGAAAAATTCAATACATTTATTTTTTTAAGAGAGAGGGTCAGTGGCGGGGAACAGAGAGAAAGAGAGAATCAATTTTATTTAGTGTTTCATCTGGCTTTCGTTTCTCCAACACTTAGTTGAGTATGTGGTGCTGGGGTTTGAACTCAGTCCAGCCAAGTGCTCTAACTACTGAGCCACCACTCCAGCCCCTGTTTGCATATGTTTCATATATCTTGTAGGGAGCATGTTTTAACAGCAGATAAAACAACATTTACAATAGCTAAAGTCAAATTAAATTTGCATTGGGCCATTATATCAATTACATGCATTTGTTTAACAGAGGCAGAGTTTCTGGTGAATAACAACTATTTAGTTAGCTCCGGTGATGTTATATTGAGCCACAGCAATGGGAAAGTGATGTTTATTCTGCATGTTCTACAGCTGACTGAAAACAATATAAAAGCTTCACAAAATCCTTTTTTCCTCTTACAAAGCATTTTAATTTCGAGTATTATTGTTTTTGATTTCCACAGAATATTTGTACTTTGAAACTCCTTATTCTTTTATGTTTTTCCATTGAAAATACATCCTAAAAGAAATAATTTTGACCTTGAATGTTTCCATTTCTCATTTCTTCTCATCCCAGTTCATGGCTGTTTGAAAGGAATAGGTGGAATATCACTAGGGAAAATCAATTAGCAAATTCCTATTGAGATTTATTTTGTACTAAAGCTTAGCATAAATTCTATGCATATTGAATCAAAATTGTGGGGCAATATTTATTCAATATTAGAAAATTTCATGGTATCTTTAGTACATTTGCAGATTCTGTATGGAAAAGTACAAAACCCCACCAAGTTAGGTGTGAGATTTTTGATGGATTCTCTGAAGTTTCTTTCCAGTAGCTTGCTTTCATTTTTTTTTATGCCTGCTGTCTTTTAACATCATGAGTGTTTTACTTCACTAACACATTAATGTAAGTCAACAGTAATGTACTCAACCATTAATATGACATTATAATTAATCATTAGACATCTTCTTTCTTTCATTCCTATACTAGAAGTCATTCACCCCGAGAATGCTTAAGTTATCAGTGCTAGAGTGCTGGGGTCTAAGCCTATAGTTGGCATCAAGAAATTTAAATAATATTAAATGTAGCATCTATAACAAATATAGAATATTGGACTTAAAAATTAAAAGCAGCAGAGGTAGACCTAGAGGATTACAGAAAAAAAAATACTTAGTTCTGCTATAAAACATGGAAATTATGGAAGGTGAAATTTCATTTTAATGCTATATACTTTAAATAATTGAGAAGCAATATATATTCCAGGTTTTTAATAAATTAAGGAATAGTTTAAGTCAATTTATTTAAGAGAATGTAGGAAATGTATACCATGTATACCATGCATTCAACAAGACTGGTATATAAAGAAGTCATACCTTGGTATTCATAAGTAAGTAGTTCTAGGTGCCCTCTGGGTTGTAAAATCTGAAGTTGCTCAAGTCCCATCTGTAAAATGGCTCACTATTTGTACATAACATGTGCACATCCTCCTATATACCTTTATCATGTCTAGGTTCCTTGTAGTACCCAATGCAATGTCAATGCTGTGTTTATTGTTCTTATGCTGTATTGTTAAAAGAAAAATTACAAGAAAAAGTCTCTATATGTTCCATATGGACATGGTTTATTCTTCCAAATAGGTTCAATGCGGGATACATTAACTATGTGGACATTGGACCTGTGGATATGGAGGACTAACTGCATATCCATAGGTGAAGAATAGGGAGAAGAGTTACAGACATATGTGGAAACTTTGTAAACAGTGGTAATTTCTAAACAATGGGCTAACACTGCCCAGTTTGGCAGCATGCTCAGTGGAAATTGCATCACCAGAGGTCGCACATTTGTAGAATGGCTTGCATGCTGTTTTCTGAGTGGTGATGATACCTGCATGTCTCTCTGGTAGTGTCACAGAACGTAGCAGCCTTCCAGAAGGAGGCATGTGATCAGATAGTTCCTTCACATTCCAACATGGAGTCTAGGAACCAGAACTTTCCAATGATGAGTCAGCATACTTTTGAAGAAGATTTGGAGTTTAGATAGGAATTCCAGAATTGGTTAGCACAATGTCTATCAAACTGATTTAAATGGAAGTTTGCTAACTATGCACATTTTCAGGAGTGGTGCATTAGAAATAGATGATGAAGTTCAATATGTACAGAAGGGAAGGAAGCTAGGCCCACTGTGGGCCATATCTAGATAAGAGAGAAAGGCTGTTTAGATGGCAGATGAAGACATCACGGCCAGTGGAGTCTTGCACTCTAATTCTAGAAGGAAGTTTGTAACAATAAGGGTTACCATCATCAGAGCAGACTGTCTCCTTCCACACAGCCCATTCCTCTCCAGCCAACTTTGACATACCTGTTTCTCATTGTGATTGTGGTTTTTAGGGACGAATAAAGGATACCATATCACAGAGCTATCTTTAATCCCTGTCTGAACTTTTCATGACCAGTACCCCAATTCACCACCATTTAATTTTGAAACCTAAGGTGTTAACCTTGCTCTTAGGAAACCAAGTGAATAAGTGTCATTTCTAATCTTTCTGTCCTCTGCGATGTTTTATCACCAGCAATGACAAGATTGACACTAACTGTATTAATTCAAATGTTTTATTGAGTTTTTATTTATTTTTAATTTTCATTTTGTTATTTCCAACACTTCCAGGGGAGGATTTTTAGTCATCCACTTTTGGACTGCATGTTATGCATATAATTCAACATCCAGTGCTATGAAACATTAATAGAATATTTTTGCCTCTTGGCTTCAAGATAACTACTAAGAATACAACACTTTTCTTCCCCATGCTTTAAATTATTCATAAAGCAAACAAAAGAAGGTAAGTGTGAACATTAAACATTTCAGATAAAACCAAAGCATTCATCAAGGAGAAATTAGCACTATTTGTTGGAACCTACTGTAGTCAGGCTTCAGTGAACCTCAGCACGGGGGAATCATGCTCTTGCATAATTATTTCCAATATCGATCTTCAACCAAAGAAATACGACAGGAATGTTAGACATGGCTAGGGTGGATTTCTGGAATGCACTCCTTCTGGGAAGCCAGGTGCCATGTGAGAAGCATGTGGATTCTGAGGCTGGCAGAGCTAGTCATGAGGAATGGTTCCTGGAAAGGGAATACGATGGTCTGGGGCAGCCCTCCTATCACAGCAGCCTGTGCGAGAAGGGGTCACCTCCCCTGATGGTGGAGAAGAATCCAGTGCCCAGAACATTGCCCCTGGCCAGTCATTCCAGACTTTCCAGGTCGTGTGTAACCCCAGTCTGGCTGCAGCCCAAATGAGGAATTCCTGCTGTACCCTCTCCTAGTTCTGGTCCCCAGAATCACAAATATAGTAGAAGTCTGCTTTCCACGCCAACAAATTTTAGAGCCATTGATTACACAGCATTGAATGACAAGGAGATTCCAAATCAATCATTTAGATTAGCTTTGGAAATATTCAGGGGAAACACTATAAAGGGAATTTTAATTAGCAAAAGAAATTGGAAAACTGGATAATTTAATGACAACTTTCCAGAATAATTTTTTATCATATTTGGTAGGATGTAGAAAGTTTTCTGAATGAGTAAATGTTTGGGAAAGAAAAAGAAAAAAAAAAAATATATATATATATATACATATTTATTTTTAAATAACAGCAATGCCTTAAAAATCTTATTAAAATGCTTAAATATAGCAATTACCATTACCATACATTAGGTATATAAATATTGAGTTACTAATTTAAAACAAAGAATAAATAATAATTTTGGATTCATAGATAACATATTTTTGAGTTTATTATTTCAAATGATGACAAACATATTTTTGAAAGTACTTTATGTGTGGTTGGGTATACAATATTTTAAAACATAAATGGATGAGACATTTCCCATATTCCTGGTAGAGTGGTAGGGGTAGGAAGTAGGAGTGACACAGAAACAGAAGATGTAGGTTTTTGCCATTGTGGTTCCTTGGACTCTGCAGGGTGAGTTATAGGAAAGAAAGGAGATAGGAGGCCCCTTAAAATCTGGGGCCTTTTAGGGATTGAAGACAATTGAGCTCTTTGAGGAAGTCATGACCACCCTGGTTTTCCCAGTGGATCGTGTGAATGTTGTACAGTCCCTGTAGAAAGTGCAAGGATAAGGTGAGAAACTGACGTGACAGCCCAAGTGGCCACCTTGGGGACCTGTTGCCCAAACTTGTGAGATTGAAGACTACTGGATCACACCCATCATGCTGTTGAAATAGATGTGCTCCAAGCCCTAGGCCCAGAAGCACAAGCAACTGTGAAGATAGAAATGGCCAAGGCCAAGGAAAATGCAGAGGAAGAGAACACCCAGAAGGTGGACCCCAACTCTGAGCTCCCATCCCTGTTTCCAAGTGGGCTGGTGAAGAATTGGTCTAGAAATAGAGCTAGTGTGGGAGACTGGGGCTGTGTTCAGGAGGCATGGAGAAAGAAGCTGAGGACTTAACCAAGTCAGTCAGAAACTTACCAAAGTAAAATCACGAATGCACTGTTTACCAAAACGTATTTATATTAAGTCAATTACAAGAAAACAGACAGGGACTTTAGACTTGAAAATAATGTAAATTAAATGATTGAACATATCACATTTTTAAACTAATTTTTTACTGTTAAAAGCTTCTGATGATTGCAGATCTCTCTCATTAAGTTCAAGTTTTTGTGGTCAATGCTGTAGGTGATCTTCCTATAAGTGGTAAGCATGATAAATTGCTAAATGTGGGAGGTAGAGTGGTTCCCCAAGAGATGCCCCCATTGCAATACCTAAAACCTGAAAGAGTATTGCCTGGTAAGGGGGCTTTGTTGATACGATCAAATTAAAAACCATAAAATGGAGGAGATTAGACTGGATTTTCAAGGTTGGTCCTTACAGTCACTTGGGCCCTTAGATAAAGAAGAACATTCTAGAGTAAAGTCAGAAGTGAAGAGTGGAGGATGCTGCAGAGGGGAGGGACTGGGATTTAAGAAGGAGAAAGCCCTGAGCCAGGACAGGTGGACACACAAGCTGAGGGCAATCCTGACTGGCGGCCACTGAGGAGGTGGTTCCCTATGTCCCTCAGTGCCATAGAGCTGGCTTCTCCAGTCACCTCACCAGGCTTGGGATAGGTTTTCACAGATCCCAGGCCAGCTGATGCCTTGGCTGTGGCCTTGGAAGGGCTGGAGCAGAAAAAACATTTGAGTCGTCCATATTTAGGGTCTAGAGATGAGTAAAGATAAGGTTTTATTGTTTCAAATTTCAAAAATTGTGGAAATGTGTATGGCAACAAGAGAAAACTAATATCCTCGAGAGATAGGCACACTAGCACACTGTTGGTGGAGCTGCAGACTGGTACAGGCCCTCTCGAAAGCAGTGTGGAGAATCCTCAAAAAACTAGGGATGAGCCCACCATATGCTCCTGCTATTCCTCTCCTGGGTATTTTTCCAGGGGATTTAGAATTAGCACATTACAGTGACATAGCAAAATTGATGTTCATAGCAGCTCAATTTACAATAACTAAATTATGGAACCAACCCAGATGTCCCTCACTGGATGAATGGATCCAAAAACTGTGGTACATATATACCATGGAATTTTACACAGCAATTAGAAACAATGATATTGCAGCCTTTGAAGGTAAATGGATAGCTATGGAAGAAATTATGCTGAGTAAAATCAGCTTAACCCAGAGAACCAAGGGTCGAATGTCTTCACTTATCTGTGGAGACTGGAGATAGACCCTGGCCATTGAGAAAGGAGGTCTAGTATCATGTTTTAAATCCGGATAAGGTGTAATGTCATACAACCTAAGTCATTTGTAGAGATGTATTGGGAAGAGGGGAGAGGGATAAGGATAGGTAATTGGGGGGGCTCTTGGGGGCAAATCTAATTTTCAGAATATATATATATATATATATATATATATATAT
>PVKS010015234.1:12609-46549 GCA_004027875.1 Aplodontia rufa | reverse complement strand
TTCTCTACTCACTACATGCCTGTAAGAGCACCCCTAAGTTGTGACTAATAAACATATCTCTATAGAGTGTCAACTATTCTGTGCAGTTATTGCACATTTCCAACTTCGAGAATCACTTCTGTTAGTGAAATCAAAGCACGTGTAGAGAAGATATAGAAAGCAGTCATGTACAGGCTGTGTGGGGAGGCAACTGCCCAGGTAAACTTCAGTTTGGATTCTCTGCAGACTATCTCCATCCTCTTGCTTTGATACTAATAAATTTCACTGTGTAAGTTCTAATTAAGTCCTACCCTAACTTAACATGGGGAAAGAAATTATCAGCATCACTTTTCTGTTAACTGAGAGATTCGGGCTATATCATCAAATGCTAATTATGTATGGGGACAAGAAGAAACGGATACTTAGAGGGCAGTGTGGGTGTTGAGCTGAAGAGAGATTTCAATTGAATTTCTTTTTTCAGGTAAATCTTTAATATGTATGTAAGTATATGAAAGATACTTTGCAATTGTTTTTGTTGTTTTGGGGAGTATTTGTGAATGTGTGTGTTATTAGAAAAGGTTGTTCAATGTAGAATTCTTTTTGGTTGTAGTCATTTTATGGTTTCAAAACCCCCAGAATTAAAAGTAAAGTGTCTTGGTATAAAAGCCAGTTCTTAATTGGTGATGATGTTTTGCACAATGGATGAGTATGGAGCTACAATTTGAGGACATTGGCAGAACTTGGAAAATTCTAGGAATTATCTTGCAGCACATGGCTTGTGTATATGCTGTTTTCCTCATTTGAAAAAGAGGATAAAACAGGTTACAGAAACCAAAACAAACAGAATATTATAATTGGTGGCAATTTGTAAGGATCTATGCCAATTTTGGTAAATTATCATAGATTCAGTGTATTGGTGATTTGTTTGGTAAGAATTGATTCAGAGAGCTTAAATTTCAGCTTTTCAAAGGTGGATTAAAACTATCTACAAGAATATTTTCCTTAAAAATGCTTTCCCATGAGATATTAACAACATTAATTTTAAAATGTTTGACGAGCTCATAAAGGTCAGTTTGCTCTTATTTTCATTCTTATAGTGTCCTTATTTAAATTTTGTTATAAAAAATACAAAAATAGTAAATATGTAAGCTGAGATTTACTCTTCAACAGTAAACATATTGCAAATGTATATTTTTATTAAAATGTTTTCTGTCAATAGATTGATATGGATACCTTTTTGTGATTGTAACTTTAACAAAGATTTAAAGGTAACAATATAACTGTATAGATATACACACACACATTCAGATGAACAAATATTTAAAAAACAAATCCCAGTTGACGATATTATTATATGCAAATAATTTATAGCATATTTTTCTTCCATGTGATTATACAGAGAATTTCTAATTGCTTACATACAGCCAGTGTGTCATTATGCACAAGATTGATAACTTGAAACAATATTAGAAATATATTAGAGACAAATAGTATTTGCTTAAAGCTTGCTTTTCCCATTAAGTCCAGTTACTTTCATATTGGTAGGTCCCTGCCACATTGAGCTTTAGTCATTGTGATTATTGCATATGATTATAGGGCTATACTACCATTCATTTAAGTTATCCCCTGGTAAAGTATTTTTAATGAGTGTAAGAGGCCAACCAACACAAATTAAATAATTTAGTATCTCCATCAGTACTCATAATGTTCAGACTAAGAATAGTACATGCTACTGGAAGATATTTCCAGGGAAGTAAACACAGTAGAAAAGTAGAAGTAGATATAATTGGAACATTTGCTCTGTTGCATCCAAAATGCTCAGATGTAGGTTTCATGGATATGAAGTTTGGTATGTAGATTTACCTATAAACTTAAGACAATTCTTGATAATCTGAAAATAAAATGAATGAAGTCTAATTACTGAAAGTATGCAATGTATTTCTGAAACAAATATGTGAACAAGTATGAGCTGTTTTTCAATACTAGCACTATGTCTAACTCAAGATTATACTTGCACTGCATAGAACGTGAAGGGTGAGATCATTGATAAAAACAATTGAAGTTTTGCTGACCCTCCACTAAAGAATTCAACTATCATTTTATTTTCATAATATATTTTGATGAACATAAAAACCCTCAAATAGGTATTTGTTCTCATTATATTGAGGATTTTCATGTTATCTATGTAACTGATAAATGTCTTTTACGTAATTATACACATTTTGGATATGACATAATTTTACTTAACATACTTATTTTCAGTTGATCAGTTATCAATGGGATTTCAAATAAAATGTATTTAGATTAAATAAGCATTCATCAGTATGTTATAAACAAGATATGATCCTATTTTATCCCATTGACTTACAATATTGTAAAGAATTTTGAAACCAATTTGGCACAGCTGTGATGAAACTCTAATTTACATTCAGTTCTGGTGGAAGTGAAAATCACTAGTGTGGTTTTTTGGTAATACTTACTTTAAAAAAAAAACATTTTGAAATCTATTGCTAAGGAAGGAAGGACATATTCTCCTTTAGATAAGAAACTTCCAGTAATAAATCATTAGGAAATCATCCATAATATCAAAAGAAAGAAGAAATGTCTCACAGAATTAAAATCAACAATAAATTGAAGCAATCTAGATAATGATAATTTCTAGAGAAAATAATATATTAAACTTTTAACATTATTTTATGTGTGTGTTGATTTGAAAAAAGATTAAAAGAAAAAAACATTTGGCTCAAAAATGTTCTGAGACAAATGCATGTGCTCCTCACACTTTTATGTTCATATTATTTTATTTTTAAGTATGTATACTTGATACTCTTTAGCTACACCACATACTATAATGTGAATGAGCCTTGATTTTTAACTAAAGATATTTTAGTAATATTCAATTCTGCTGGTTTTCGGGAGAACCCCTTTACTGGGTGATCAGTTCTATTTAACTTGATGTTGATTAGAAAGCCTTGTGTTATTGAAACATAAATTAGTTATCAAATACTATTGAGTAAAGCTTCCTATTGTGTTGATGGAAATTCTACATTTAAAATTTGTCTTATTAAAATAAGCCGAATTAAGTATTAAATTACATTTCTTCTACTATATGCTAAATTATAATTGCATATTGTATAATTGTATGTTCTGTCAGTTATGGAGATGGCAGTCTATTTAAGAAGAGAGATGGAAATCAAGCCCACAATTAATACTTTGTAATATTTGTACTAAGCAGAATTCATTAAGGAGAAAAAGTAAGAGAGAAATTGGAAACCAAATTTCCCAAGATATGAATGGTGGCTTGATATTTAGGCACTAAGACTAGAAAGCCCTCAGTGAGAATACTTTGAGTAAATTCTTGGAGGAAGTGTAGATATGAACAATGTTTGTAGCTTGGCAATCATATCACATGAAGAATGAGAAGTACAAAATTCTTTGGGGTAGGAGCTGAAACAGTGGCTGATCAGTTAAGGTGCTTGCCTGGCATGTGCAAGGATGCATGTTCGAACTCCAGCACAACTTATACAATGAAGTGTCAGAGCAATGAAAGCCCTCTCTTAAAAAAAAAAAAAATTCTTAGGGAAAGAGCATATCTGACCTATATGAAGAATAGCAAAGAGGATAGTATAACTGAAGTAATGGCAAGGTAGCCCTCCTGTGTTTCAAACTTCATTATTAATGGACAAGTGTTGCAAGGTGTGGCAAAATAGAAGGCATTCTGGTGATTAGAACTATGATCTCATGAATGGATTAGAGTTATTTATAAAAAGGGCTTGAGAGAGTGGGACTGCTCTCCCTTGCTCTTCCAACTTCTACCTTGTAATAATGCAGCAACAAAGGCCTCACCAGGTACTGGAGGATTGGCTTGGACTTCCTGGCCTCCAAAACCAAGAGAAGATGCATTTCTGCTCTTTATAAATTTCTCAGTCTGTCATTTTGTTACAGCAGCATAAAATGGACTATGATCCTGCAGATTAGTGTTAGTAACTTGGGTTTTTCCTAGGAGAAATGAGGTGTATGTTTCTGAGCAGAGAAGTGGAATTGTCTGACTTACATTTCAATCAGGACCTCTTGCCAGTGCAGTTAGGCTGGAGAGGAGCCAGAAGGGAAGCAGGGAGCCTAGTCACAGATCTAACTCCAGATTCCAGAGAAAAGATGGGAGTGAATGCAGCAGAGGGACAGCAGAGGAAACAAGGGAAGAAGTTGCATTCTATATTGGAAAATAATGCTAACAAGATTTTATGTGGCATGGGAAATACAGGTAGGTGGAAAAGAAGGTCAAATTTTACGTATTATGGGCTAAACAAGATGGATGCTGTTGATGGTCCTTAACAATTAAAAGAATTAAGGCAGAGCAAATTTGCAGGAAAAGGAGACAGGCATTAGAACTGTGTTGTAGATCTTTAGGTCAAGGAGCCCACATGGGGATATCACACATGGGATCTGTTGAACATATACGTTCAGAGCCTGGGGAAGAGCTATGTGGTAAAGGTGAGAGATCAGTCATTGCATTCAAAGGAAAGAAAAAAGGAAAGCAATTATGGAAAACTCAAGGTCCAGGACCTGGAGCAATCAACACTAAGGGACTGGGATGATTAGAAAGAACCAACCCCAGAAGGTGAGAAATAGATAGAGTGGGCAGAGGATACTCCAGGGAGTGGAGTGTCTTGAACACCCAGGAAAGACAGATTTCAAGAAAAGACTGTCTTGAAACGTGTGTTACATTGTTGAAATGGAAACTCTCAAATACATATGAATATATATTGAACATCCATGCTGCTTGGTATGAATTTATTTGTTTCTTCAGATTGCTGTGTTGGAAACTTAATCTTCAGTGAAACAGTATTGAGAGGTGGGGTTGTTAGGCCATGGATTTCTGCTCTCAGGAATGAATCATGATAGGATAAAGCAGGCTTGGGGTAGCAGGTTCTCTACTGTTCTGCCATATGGGAGGACACAGCAGGAAGGCTCTTACCAGATTCTAAGTGCCACAGTCTTGGACTTTCCAGCCCCCAGAAATGGGAGAAAATAAATCTCTGTTTTTTTAATAAATTATCTAATCTAGTGTATTCAGCAGCATAAAAATCAGATTCAAGTGTGTATTATGGACATTTTACTGTGTGTATAATGAATTCTTTGTCTTATTTTTAATTGATTAACTTAAAGGACCTTATTTGTTATGATTCTTACATTATTCAGACATCTATTTATGGTAATCATTTTAGGTTCAATTTGAGTCTGACATTAGACACAACTGAGAAGTTCTTGATGTCATAAAAACATATATGGCCACAAATTTACCAGTTTACTCATCTGAGGATTTTATTTAGCACTATAGTTATTGTCTCCTAATATATATTTCATTTACCAAATATTTGCTTTCCAGATATGACTACTTTGCAATATATAATATATCTCATTTAGTAATAATTTTTCAAAATTTCACTTTCAGCCCAAAACTGTTCTACAAATAATTTTAATAAAAGAAGTATAGACTGTATAAGAAACCTTCCTCTCTTAATATTCTGCTTAAGGGACTGCATGTTTTTATTTTGCTATCCTATTAGTGATTTATGACTGGACTTTGAAGTGTAAGAGAGATCATTAAGAACTGAGATACAAACTGCAGTTTCAGCACCAAGTATGAGATGACTATTAAGTTGTGAAACTGATGTTTATGCAAATATGCAAGAATAATATATTGCAAGATTATTTCAATGATGCTCACAACAATTGAAAACACTCTTCGGAGACAGGAGCAGTGGTGCATGCCTGTAAGTCCAGCCACTCAAGAACTGAGGCAGGAGCATCACAATTTCAAAGTCAGTGTTAGCAATTTAGGGAGGTCCTAAGCAATTTAGTGAGTACCTGTTTCAACAAACAGGGGTAGTGAGGTAGCTCAGTGTTAAAGCTATCCTGGGTTTAACCCCCAACACTAAATAGAAAAAAAAATATTTCATGCAATTAATCCATAACACACACACAAACACACATACACATACCACAACCACAACAACACTAAGACCCTTCTGTTTAGAGCTATATAATCCCACTCTTTCTTATTCTACCTCTTCAGTGATCAGCTTGATGAACTAGATGTTTATCAACTGAGCTTCACTCTGTTTAGTCCTCAAAAAAATTGAGGTAGCTTCTGAAACTCACTTTTATGTGACACGTTATAATATTTTTTAAAAAATGTTGGATCATGTATAAGTCCTGCATGTGACTGCACTGAAGGTTATTGCTTGACAGATTATTGGTTTCCAAAAATATATATGTCCTAATGCCTGGAATTTATGATGTTTCATGGAAAGGGAAGATTAGAACAGATAAACAGAGAACCTAAAATATGGTACAATACTGAGTTAAACAGCTGGACTCAGTGTAATCACAGGGTCTGTGAAGGTGAAAGAGGAAGGCAGAAGGGATGTCAGAGCAATACCCTGTGAGGACTCAATATGATGTCACTGGTGTGGACATGGAGGAAGAGGGTCAAGAGCCCATTCTTTGTGCATTCTCTTGAAACTGAAAAAATCACACTCTGTGTTGCTTTTTTACAGTAGAAATAGGAAAAGGCATAGAAATAGAAAACAGGTGTGTTACCTCCCTGCGGTATGAAAAAGCACATCAGGCAAATTTATGAAAAGAAGTATTAGAATATTATTGAATTTGTAACAAATATACAGTGGATTCAAGATAGTTACATTATTGAAGACTGAATTGATGAAAATATCATCATATCAAACCTGAAGGATATTAGTGGCCTGAAGAATGCTATTTTTCTGAAGGTGAAGATAATCTTTAATTGTTCCTATGAAAGAATAAAATTTATCCTATCTAATATATACTTATGTCCCCTAAGTAATTATGCTGTATTGCAGTTTATGATTTTATTGAACTTCTAGTTCCTGTTTCTAACTGCATTTTTTAAAGTATTGAACTAATTTTTATAGCTCCTTTAAGTAAATTATTCATTTATGTTACCATGCAAACAAAAGATAAATTATGGATAGAATACATAGAAAATTATGCATATAACCAGGGGCTAAGGATGTGACTTAGTGGTAAAGCAAAATTTAGCTGGCATGTGTAAGGCTCAGGTTTTAATCCCTAGTACTAGGGAAAAAAAATTACATTCATACACACATGTGCATGCACAAACACACAGATTCCATTTTGCTTTGGTAGTACAGTGTTTATTCAAATTTTGAACCATCTCATTTTTTTAATAGTAAATTTTGATCAACTATTCTATAGCTTAGGGAGTATAAATGTGCAATGTGGTATGAATAATAAACACAGGGTTTAAATGAGAATATACTGATTTAATTACTTTTTAAAGAAGATGCTTGGTTATTATTTTCTCAAAACATTAAGTAGGGAAATGTTACTTATCCTTTCAATTTAAGTGACTCTCATGTTTAAATTATAACATTTATGAGAATGCTAATAGAAAAATGTCAAGCAAATTATAAATGCATAAAAATAAAAGATTTTGGTAAGTAAAATCACCCATAATAATTGGTTAATTATAGTTGTACTTCAGTCTTTAAAATGTCCCATGATTACTATTTGCTCATATCATGTTACAAAAGTCCTTAAGATCATGTGTTTCTGACCACTATGCCCTTTCTGAGCAATCTGATATTCCCTCCTACACCGATCATGAACTTACTGGTGAAGACAAATGCAGTAACATATATGAGTCTCACCTAAAGGACTTATGGGTGACCTCGAAAGTAGTTGAACAAATTGTCCACCTGAGTTTTCACATTTTTATCAGGGGATAACATTAAAAAAATTGAGGGCCAGGTAATAGAAATGTGAAAATGAGTCAAAGCTTGGAGGGTATTTTCAGCTAAGTTTAGCTCCTGCAGTAGTATCAGCTTACTTTGGTACCTAGTTGGCCCTCAGAATTCCTGCAATGTGCCCAGGGGCAGGACCAGTTCCCAATCATGTGTCCATTCTTAAGGCATAAACATGCATGATTTTACTTTATCTCTTACATGTTTTGCTTTCTTGACTTTTTGATTTTATTCTATTAATTCCTTAAGAAATAATATTTTGTAACAAAAAGAATCATAAGTTCAAGAAGCTTCACACCCCTTTCTTAAATCCGTACTTAGCTGAAATGTGCACACATTGGTAGTTTTCCCCCTACAACTTTTTGATACAAATAAAGAGCATGTATCTGTATTATATATGCATATGCTTCAATAAAGTTATGTGTACACATAAACTTTGTTCAATTTTTAATGTTAATGAATCATTTTCTTCATATTAATCTCTAGCATGTCTTTACCTGATATCAATTAGATCATTGACATCTCAATACAAACATCATTTGGATTTTTCTTTCCTTTTTATTTCTTAACTATTTTCAACCCTGTTTCTATCCTTATTTCTGTATTTCTTCCATTCTATCCTTTTCAATTTGTAGGTATTTTAATTGGTTTCCTGTTTCAACTCTACAATGTATATTTCTAAACATCCTATTTATTCCATCTGTCATTCTTGATTCTACCAATAATTCCAATCTTCCCAGTCCTTTCCAATTCTCTTAAGTCCTTTTAATTCAAAGTAAACCCATCTTACACTCTTCATAAAGAATATGCCTGTGTACTTTAGGTCTCTGTTCTTTTGAAAGTCTTCTATAGTACCTTCTAAAGCCACACTCATTACCTGAAATTTCATAAGTAACAATCACCAGACATTCTTCAAGAGAACTTATAGGCCTTGACTATTGCATGACTTCTGTGTCTACCCTGTTCTCTAAAGAGCTGATACTTAACAATTTTATTGTACAAATATACAGAGAAAGGAAGCAATAAAAGGGACAGAGGGAGAGAGAGAGAGAGAGAGAGAGCAAATTAAAGAGAATGTACTTTACCCTTAACTCCTTTTACCTATAATTGTGTAGATTAACAAAAATTTGTAATATTTTGAGTTTCCTATAATGCATGAAGACATTGGAGGGGGTGACTCATGTGAATGTATTATGTAAAGTAAAATTTCAAATCATTAGTTTCACAGCTTTTGAGCAGAAATCGTGGAAGTTACATTAGAGAAAGTTTATTTTGAACCATTTAGCAATCACGTGAGTAATAAAAGAAGAAAGCTTTGAAATGACTAAGCCCTGCTCTGAACGTGCAGAGGCATGAATCACACTTTCTGAAGGGGTGCTGTCCTGGCTTCAGAGGCAGCTCTTGGGTGACTGTGAGTCTGGACACGTGGAATATAGGAATAGTTTGTTCTCTGAGACATCATCTCCGTTTTCGACCCATCCCTTGGAGAGAATTCCATGTATATGCAAAAAGGTATTTTTAACACACAAGTTTGATATTAGCATTCTGGAAGTGCTGAATCTTCCCAGTGTAAAATTGTTGCATTCGGAAAGAAAAACTAGGACACCCTGTCAGCATCCTGGAAATGATATCCATTCTTTTACCAAAGGAAATGCCAAATGCTCAATGAAAAGGCTGGATTGTTCTAATCAATAAGAGCTACAAAATAGTTTATTCTTAGACAACACATGTTTATGTCTCTAATTTATTAACTGCTACAAAAAAGCATTCTTTGAAAAAATTTCATTTTCAAAGAGCCTTAAAATGTTTAAGAATTGCTTCAAATCATGACTTTTTAATTGTTACTGATCTTTCTGTTCTACCTAAATGCTCAACCCAGAGCTTGCACTTTGGTGAAATACACTTAAATGTTTATCATTGTACATGTTTCTCCTATAAACTCCATAATTTATTTCTCCTCACATTAATTGTTCATGTAGTAACACTTTTCTCCATTTTGTTTTACATTTAATGAAACATAACTACTGAAGAAAGTAACAGTCTTATGAAATATAAAATTAGCATATTTGGGGCAAATTATGTTTCAATGGGCAAAAGAATGAATTTCATATGTTTTTATTAATTGTCGTATGGATACATGATAGGCAGAGATTTTTTTCAGAGTGTTTAATTAATATGAATAAATACTTTGCACTCAGATTTTAACTTGCTGGTCTATCTAATTTTATACTTATATAATTTATCATTGATAATTTATCATGTGTGTGTGGTCAACTATGTTAACTGCTATTTTTTTCTGGATCTCTAGTATGTACTAATAAATTTTCTATAAAATATCTCATTCTTGATTTCTACAGTTGAGGCTAGGCAAGTATTAGTATTTTACTTTGTATGAAAGTAACCAAAATCATTGACATTTCAGATTTAACCCAACAGGGCACTCTTGGTAGCTACCAGAATGCAGAATTCCCTCTCATCTCCCATTTTCATGTGTCTTTCTACTACCTAAAATCTGTTTTTGTTGGTTTGGGGTGGCTAAATGCAGCACAAGTAGAAATGAAAAGAAAATTTCCTTTCTGTGTAGAAAGAAAAATCAATACTACCTTTCTACCCTCTGTATGTATGGATTGGAATCATGTCAATCAATGTAATTTAACCATTGTACTCAGAGATAGTGGGCACACAAGATGGCAAAGTTGAATAAAAGGAACACAATCCTTCTCTAGCGGAGTAATCATGGGTGAATGGCACCCATAGGGGAATCATACCTTCTATATAACTGTGTTGGACAAGGCACTAAGAACAGTCGTTATATACTACCACACATGCTTCCCACTTTGTCAGAAAACCCTACTAATTGTAGCCTTGCAAAAGTTGGCCTAGAGTGGCTCATGCTACTGGATAGCTTTACCCACTTACCAAGCAACAAACACTGACACTGAGTTCCAGGTTGAGGTTTTAACTGAACACATGGCTGCCACGTTAAAAATATAGAGTCAGAACTTTGCATAGTGAAGAAACTACACAAATGTGGAAGGTGGTTCTTCAGAGGAGAATGGCGCTAGACATGCTAACTGTAGCACAAGTGCACTCGTTCAGCAGAATGTTGTGTGTTTACCCCTGAAGATTATCATAATATGTCTCTGATGCTACATAAGTTGCATACCCATACTACTCCTAGAGCTAAACTTAGTATTGATGCTGCTTCTGCTTGGTTACAATCTCTTCCAGCTACGTGGAAATATGTTGTATTGTCTGCTAAATCTTATAGCTGAACTTATCACATTCTGTTGTTCATTGTACTGCTGTTGTGGGATTAGGTTACAATGTGCATCTTGGTGTGCTACCCAAGGGACACTGCAGAAGATGAGTGTGATAAGATTGTAAGGGCATTCAGCCACAGGGGGAGTGGAATGTATCATTCCTAAAAATGAGCACATTAAAACACCATGTTCCTGAATGCCCCTTCAATTCCTAAATGTCTAGCCACATTTAAGAAACAATGCAAGCAATCCTGGATTGGAAATCCCAGACACATACTACACTTAAAGACACTGTCTTTCTCTTGTGTACACTGGGAACTAGGCAAGACCGTGTTGTCTGTTGAAAGCTACTTTCTTGCATGCATACCAGGGTAATTGCTCCTTTGGATGCTGGTCATGCAAGAAAACGAATGCTCATGGTGTCACTGTTTCTGCACTTTTTTTAAAAGAGAAAGGGAGAGTGAGAGAGAGAGAAAGAGAGAATCAATTTTATTTAGTTTTTCATCTGGCCATTGCTTTTCCAACACTTGTATGTGGTGTTGGGGCTCAGACTCGGGTCCTCACTTATGCCAGGCAAGCACAATATTTTTGGGCCACTGCTCCAGCTACTGTTTATGCATCTTAACATATCAGACTTGATAGTGGCCTTGCCTCACATTTCAGTAGTGATTTTTCTAACATTAGTATGATATTACCTCCACCAACTCTGTACATGAATTGGAGTCTATATTTCAATCTCTATCTCTGATCAAATTATTGTCAAGGAAAATCCCTGCTGCTATCTGTACTTTGGTTCTCAGTTTTTCTTCACCCTGCTATAATGGTTTTGATATAAGACATCTCCCCAAACCTCAGGTGATATTGCAGAAATTTTCAGAGGTAAAATGACTAGAGTATGACAGCTATGAGCTCATTAGTTCATCCTTCTGGGTAGTAACTGTAGGCAGGTAGGGTGTGGCTGGAGCACGTGGCCACTACATCCTGAAAGATTTCATTTTCTCTGTAGCCCCTTCCTCTTTCCCTCTCTACTTTCTGGCCACCATGAAAGAATCAGCAATCCTCCATCGTGACCTTCTACCTTGATGTTCTCTCTCCCTGGGGCAAAGAGCAATGGAATTGGCCAACAATGGACTGAACTTCTGAACCCATGAGGTGAAAAGTGCTTTTCCTGTTCCAAGTTGTTCCTGTTGAATAATTTGGTTGCAATTAGGGAAAACTGACTAACACAAGACCCTCCTGACTCTTTCCTTTAACTGACTACTCCATCATTTTTTCCCTGCATAATGAATCATTTCCAAAAGTATACTCTGGTAATGCACATCTTTTTAACACTTCTCAGGACCCCACCACCCATTCACTCTCCTTGAATTTAATGCACTTCGGTCATCTTTGTCAAAGTTACCACTGTTTACTTGCCATGGCTTCTAAAATCCCACATGCTGTGACCTAATTCTTCCTTTCAACTTGGTCACCAGCTCTCCTCATTACACAATACTTTCATGCGTTCCTCTTCAAATATTCTGTATCCCACTGGGCATTTGAAGTGTTGTCTTTTTATGAACCTCCTTATCCTTCATGCTTTTCTCATTGTACTAAAAATGAAACCATCTGCCATAATGTTGTTCTCTGTTTTACTGACCTACTTTAACATGCCCTTCAATATTGTTTAAAACTTTGTGCATTTCTTTTATTTTTCTTATTACCACTAACTGGATGAAAAAGTTTAGCCAGGATATTAATTTGCACTAATTCACTTTTGGGTCCTTGTGCTTGAAAAAGTGCCTGAAAAATAATCTAGAATATAACTCAGAATATAAAATATATGCATATACTAAAATTGTAATAATTCATTCTTTATAAAGTAAGCTTTAAAAATTTGATTGAAGTATATAGCACACATAGATAATGTTTCTCACATAATAAGGATATGACTAAATACATTATCATAAAATGAACTTACACAGGGCACTACCATCCACGTTAAAAAACAAAACAAACAAACAAACAAAAAAAACTCACTTGCATTCCAAAAGTCTCTTTGTTCACATTCACAGTTCTTACATCTTCCAAAGATCTTCCTAGGATCTCTTCGCCCTGACTTCTAAGAGTATATATTACTTTTTCTTGTTTTATTAGAAAAAGTATTCTGCTATCTTTCAATTGTGTTTGACTTTCAATGTTACTTTTGTAAAAACCATTCATTTGTTGAGGGAATCAGTAGTGTATTATCTTCACTGCTATAGAGTAACCAATTGTGTGAATATACTGTAAATTACCCATTTTCCTAATCAAGTGCATTTAGTTATTAACTACTAGTAATAATAAAACTATGAATGATTCCTATACCTGACCTTTGAAAAATATGTTTGTGCCATTCTCTTGGGTTTGTGCTGGGAGTGGAATCACTACGTATGCTGCATGGTATACATGCATAGGTTCACTTCAAGACACAGACACCTTTCCAAATGATTCTATTAATTTAATTCACATAATATAATTATACAAGGTATCCTTGTGACTGTCAATTTTATAAATTTTGGTCATTCTGAAAGACATGAAGCTATATGTCATTCTGTTATTCCTCAAATTATATTCTTAATTTTTAAAACTACAATTACATCAAAAGAATAGTTTAATGAATATTCATCTTAGCTGGATTTTATCAATTGTTTTTATTTGCTACATTTATGTTATTGCTGACAAACCATCTCTATTTTTCTGAATATTTAAAGATAAGTTATAGAAATCGAATGCAGATTTTAGTGATTAGAAACAGAAAATCATGGCTGGGCATGGTGTTACACAACTGTAATACCAGCAGCTTGGAAGGTTGAGGCAGCAGGAATACAAGGTCAAAGCCAACCTTAGCAACTTAGCATGTCCTTAAGGAATTTATTGAGAACCTATCTCAAAATTAAGAAAGGGAACAAAGATTTTTTTTCTCTTTCTGTAGATTTGAATGCTGTCTATGATTTGTGGACGCTAATCTGAAATAAGAAAAAGAACAAAGAAATAGTCAAAGAAGAACGAAATGGAATAGGAATGAAACAGGGAATATTAATAGAACGAATCAGGTTCAACTTGATCATGTTCAAATATGAATGTAATATAGTGAGTCTCATCAATGTATAATGTAACAAGTCACTAAAAAGGGTGGGGAGCCATTTAATAAACAACAGAAAGACCAGTAGAGGGAAGAGAAAGCAGAAGGGTTGGGGAAATACTAGGGACTCAATTAAAATAAGCTATACTGCATGCCTTTACAAAATATAGAAATGTTTAATTCCATTGCAAAAAATATCTAAAAAGAACATGAGATGGTAGGAAGGGAGGAGAATAGGAAACTTTGGAACTGAGTTAAAACAAAATGCACTCTAAGTATTTCAAATTATGCCGTTGTATATACTATTTCATGCACAGTAGTATTTTAAAAAGGCTCTTCAGAAGTATAAGAATTATGTCACTATACTTGGGTATATTAGGAGAAATATATGACCCAGAAAGAGAGGCAAGAGATTGAGGGATGGGAGGAAAGAGTTGGGGGGTGCTAGGGGGCTATTGACCAAACTGTATTGCCAAATCTTTTGTATCTATGAATATATAACAACAAATCCCATTATTATGTAAAACTACAGTGTACCAATAAAAATAATAAAAATAAATTTTAAAAAATTGAAAAATGAGGTGGGCAAAATATGAGGCTCAGTGGTTGAGCATCTCTGGGTTTAATCCCCAGAGCCAATAATAACAACGGAAAACCTTTCTGAATTTATGGACAGTAATTTTCACATTCAGTGGATAGTTTTACAAGTAAATTCTTAACATGTAATATAAATAGAATATATAAAGTACATTTATTTCAGATGGTAGGGAAATTAACTATGCTTGGTAGTGTACAAGAATACTATATAAACAAGAAAAGCATAGGCCATACTAAATAATCAAACTCATTTTATTCATTGTATTTAAAACATGAGTCAGACTTGTAATGTCATTTGTAGACATTGACACCAGAGGACAAAAGAATGTCAGCTTTTCTTTGTACCAACTCTCTTTACAAAGATAGTTATTAGCCATAAAAACAAGTTACCAGTAGTTTGACACCAGGGGTACAAGTTTGCGTATTTTAAAAAGTTAATTACTTTTCCCTTTTTAAAATTCCAATGTGCATAAGGAGAACTCTTAGAGGTAAAGCTAACAGATGTACCTTGGTTTCTTGTGCAGCTCTGGTTATATGTTAAATTTTGTGTTCAATAAGAACTCTGGTTAGGGTGTTAGATTTTTAAATTTGTTTTCAAATCAAGTTTATAAATGATTTATATTATTCAGCCCTATACATCATCTCAGGAATGAGTGAGAACCTGTGACCCATTTATTACTAATGCTGTATTCATATTATGGCATAAGGGGGTGTTGTTTTTAAGATTTTCTTGAGAATAGTATTTTAGATAATTGTTCTGTTACATATGAGTATTTTATTTTTGTCTGAAAGACTTGTATTACATCATTAAAATACTTTGTTTAGTTTTGATGGATTACTTCTTTTATTACAAAAAAGTTAAGAAATACATTCTGTAGCAGAGAGGAAATTTCGATAATGTGTTTTCCTGTAAAATTACTTCACTAAATTTCCAATGAAAATAACCTAAAAAGAGTTGCCCACTTGACCTGTGTATGTTAACAAGTTGGTCTTCACTAGAAATTTGCACTCTTTCCACCGTTATTTAAGTTACCAAGGTTTATTGTTTATGACAGAGAAAATCATCTTTTGGAACAGGTTACTATGCATCACAAAGCTTAAACATTATTTTTGAAGTATAAATAAATGTATTGTAATAATTTTCCTATGAAGAATTCATAGAAAATATTGTCCTGAAATATACTCCCTTAGAATAGTGAGCTCACCGATTTACTATTATGTTCAACTGGGTCATTTACATTTGGCATCACTTTATCCACAACACTACATAGTCATTTGAAAGAAAGAGCAATGCAGTTAATACCTTAAAAGCTTAAGATAACAGATAAGAGGACTTCCTATATTGTATACCAATTCACCTGGCTATTTAGTATACATTTGCAATTATATTTTAACTTCTAATCATAATTGCAAAAGTATCTATGCAATATAGTTTAAAATACTTACAATATATCTTGGAACAAAAGGTTTTTCTGCCTTATGAATAAATTTAATTTCAATTTCTAAGTGCATGTCTATGATTAACAAATTAGAAATACAAACACTACAGGCTTAAGGTGATATCAATACTTTTTAGGAAGCATGCTCATTTTATTTATGATTGTGTTTTTGTTTCATTTGTTTATATTCTCTACTATAATATATTACTATTTATTCAGTAATTTGATTTTTTTCTGTTTATTTAACTTTTGGGTCTTCTTTCTTTTTCTTACCCTGGAAATGCAGGAGTTTCATGATAGTGTTTTTTATTGACCATTTGCTTCTGTTTATATTCTCATTCCCTTGTTCAGTTCATCAGTTTTCATGGTTGTCATTCATGTGTTTTTATGACTCCTTGTGGCTTGTTCAGTCCTTTAACCTCTGATCTGTTTTGTATCTCCAGCAATGAATTAAGTCTCTCCGCCAAGTTGACACACTCCTTCCCTAACTCTTAATGCACATATAACGTGCCTAGATGTTTAAAAGCTTATATTATTATAATAAGGCATCAATCAAGTTATTTAGGGTACATTCTGTAGTCAGGGAATCAATGTTCTTTACATGAGTGAAATTATGTCCAGTTAATTCGTTCATTTTTCTGAGACTACATCAACTTGTGTAGAGTATGACATCACAAATTTTTTGAAGCTTGTTAACATTAATATTTGTGTCTTCACAGACAAGTTATTGAATTTTCTACCTGAAAAGTATATATGAAAATACCTGAAAGGATTAACACTGAATGTTTAAACAGTATGCTTAATTGTATGTTCAAACAGTAAAACCTGAGTCTTCACCATGCTTTCATGTCTAGCCAATTGCACTAATCTTCCTAATCGTTGTATTTATAATATTAGCAGTACCATAATTTATTTATATTCAGAAATCGAAAACACTAATTTTCTACAATTTATTTTCATTTCTGTTGTATTTGTGATTAATGCTTCTATAAATGAGAATTATCTATATTCTAGTAATCCTCTACCCAAATCCTTAATCTCTCCTATTTTATTGACTCTTTCATAATATCCATTTTCCTCCACATCCCCAGACCTTTTTATTTCTTATATTGAAACAGGGTCTCCCTAAGTTTCTCAAGGACTCGCTAAATTACTGAGGCTAGCTTTGAACTTGGCGATCCTCGAGCATCAATCTCCAGAGCCTCTGGGGTTAAAGGCATGTGCCACAATGCACAGCTAACAGAATTTTAGAATAGTTCACTAGAACTATCACCTCAAGGAACTGGCTTCATTTATTTTTTCATTATTGATTATATATAAGCATTTGTATAAATCTTGATTTTAAAAACATGCAGTTCACTGAAAGAAAATCTTTTCCAAGAAAAGCCAATCTTGTAGTTCATTTCCAGCAACATAATTTTAAACAACTGGAATCTCCTTGACTAGTAAAATAGGGGAATTTTCCTGATTTATAATGTAATATTTTTTTCTCTTTAGAAAAATTTGTTGTTGATATGAAGATTTGTTCAATATATTGTTTTCAATGCATCAGGTATTATACTGAGAAATAAACAGTAATTCTACAGTATCCAACAGGAACATAAAGCTATGTGGATAGAGAATGTAACATTAAAATATGATAAACATTTTCTTTACTTATCCAGATTTATTAGCTCTTAGCCTTCTTTCAGGCTTCCATATTTTTGGTGATTAAAGATTAGAAGTCTAACTACTATCCATGAAATTATGACGTTTTTCTCTCTGAGCAGGAGCATTATTGGATATATTATTTATGATCTTATCATAATTGAATTAAATAATCTGAACAGAACAGCTGCCCAGAAATGAACATACAGTATGTTTTCAAGACCAGTCACCTCCACTGATACACTGAGTGATCTTTCTGTAGCCTTTCTTCCATTCTTTTAAACAAAAAATTATTCTTTTCTATATAAATCAATTTAGAATGTGCGGTAGCAAGTTCAAACTCAGAAACTAAAATTAATTCATTTTCTTTCCGGAAAGAAATTACTTTTTTTTTTTTTTAATGAAAACCACGTGCCATCTGTTCAGTATTTACTACAGGTTATTATCACTGTGGAAAAAGAAAACATAATTGTCTCTGAGATGGATGTAACAGTTTATTGACATGGCAGCAGGATATTCTGTTTTCCACCCAATAACACTCTCCTAGCCACACCAACATAATATTTCTCTCTTTCTACCTGCCCTCACCTTCAATAAAACCTTATGGAGAAATAGAATCTGCAGGAGAGTAAAACTGGTGATATACTCCAGTTTTTACACTACTGTTCACTAATTGGCAGAGAGTAAGAAATCTAACCAGCTATTCCTACAATTCTAGCTCTCTGATTCAGTCTCTGCATTTATTTTTTTATATTTTGTAATAATAGGGCAGGAATCCCCTTCAGTGAGACGCCCATAGCGACCTAAGGGCCTCACATTAGGTCCAGCTTCTCAAAGTTTCTATCTCACAAAAGTGTAATTCTGTGGAGGTATCCTTTAACACATGGCCCTTCGGGGAACAGTGAAGGTCTAAACTACACTATACAGAGCCCACCTAAATTAAGCCATTACTCATTGGGCATAGAGCAATTTCAGATTCAGGGTTTCTCTTGCTTGTTACAACTGTGGAGAAAACCCATCATATATTCTTACATATATGGTTACATTTGTTCACTTATATTCACATAGTCACATGGGATTTTCATTTATTGGAAACTCACAGAGGATTGAAGCTTATATTTCTGTAAAATAGCATATAGCCTAATTATGTTTACATCCCTCAATTTTATTCTCTTCTGCATGAACTGAAAATAGACCTACTGTCTAAAATGTGGGGATAGAAAGTGTATAAAATAAAAAGATAAAGTTGTCCTTCAATCTCCCCACTTGAAGATAATCTCAGTACTTTGTTGAATATTATTTCATGCACATATCTGTAGAATCTTTTTGTTTTGTTGCATATTGGACATATGTGTGTTTTAAGTATTTTGTACTAAATGATACATTATTGTTTTATTTTTTCAATATAATATAATTTGGTGTGTATGTATGTTTTGAGGTGTTTACAAATGTAGTTTATCTAAATCATTATGTTTGTCTCTTTAGTTTATTTCTGTTACCTTTACCAACATTGATGTGATGATTTGTTTATAATTTTTAATCATTGCTGATAATTTTATTATCTTAATTCCTATAATAGAATTACCTAAAACACATGAAGATTTTTTTCAGGTCCAAATTACCTAGTACCATATTATACTACAACACTTTTATTCAAGTTCTATTAAGCTCGTCTGCATCACTAACCAATTCTGTATAACCCTTGACAACTCATCTGGATGAACATGCTTTAGACAACAATATAGGGCAATATTCCTGACATGTCCTCTCTTTCAGAGTTCATCATACTGTTGTTTTTAAAACTTTCAATTTAATGATTAACTTCAAAAACATTTGAAAATTCTGTGTATTCTATTGCACTTTTGTTTTACACCATTGGTATCACCTTCCAACAGCATCAGAGTTTTATTATATCTTGCAGTAAAATGTTGCATGTAAAGGAAAATGGCTGAAAAAATTCTTAAGAAGTTTTAGACAGGAGAGAAACAAAGAAAGAAAATGTCATACAACCTGAGGAATTTGTAGAGATGTACTGGGAAGGAGGGAAGAGGGATAAGGTAGGTAATTGGGAGGAGCTCTTGGGGGTAAATCTAATTTTCAGAATTTATATATATATATATTATATTATTTCATTAGAAGCTTGTTCGATTGTTCAACAAATAAATTTCTGAATTAAAAAATAAATAAAAAAGAACTTTTTAGAAACTGAACAAAATGATAAAGTTACTGTGGAAGCACAGATTTGTTGTGAGGAACAATGGGACCCCAATGACCAAGTGGGAACACACACATGGACTTAGTTGTGGACTCTGCTGATAGTGGCTGCTTACTGCGATCCCTGGTTGTATTTTTCTTCTCAGATCTTTTGATGGCTCTAAATCTGGGTCAATTTTAAACGATATAAAAAATGTAACAATCTAATATCCTTGGAAACATAATATATTCTGTTATAAGGTCAGTGAGTCACAGAAGAAAGAATGAAAAGCTCAATAATATTTTTCCTGTTTTCATGAATTAGATGGGAAGTTACATCATTTTGAATGAATTATGTAGAAAGAATACATTACATAATATCACAATATTCTTTGAGACATAAGCATTATACAGAATCTCTTTACATTTTTCATGGAAAATTCCAGCTATATTAGAATTTCATACCATACCATAAAAGGTGAATTAATCTGAAAATAAGTTAATTTTGTTTTTTTAATTCATTTCCAAACTTATGAACTCATCAGTTGTCCATATTACCTTTCTATTAAATTTAATTTATTAAATGTAAACAGTAAATTGGATTTGCAAAAACATGTTTTCATTTTTAATAGCCCAGAGTTGTTGTTAATATAAGCCACAAGAAGTAAATAAAATATCAAAGAAAATTCTGTAATGATGGAAAATAATGAAAGATTCTACATATAAGTATCATATAAGTATCAAGGAAATTTCCTGATCAGGGACATAGAAGAGACTCTACATAAATGGTAACAAAACTGGAGGAATTCTTTATAATTGCACCTCTTCAAAAAAAAAATAATAAGAATGTACCAGAATCAATTGCAAAACGTAAGAGCGCAGAAAAGCAGAAAGAAGTAATGGAATATTTGTGATACCTGCAGGAGCGACAATTAGCACAAGCTTACTTTTATTTTTTTTTTAAAGAAAGAGGAACAGTGAGAGAGAGAGAGAGAGAGAGAGAAAGAGAGGGAATCAGTTTTATTTTGTTTTTCATTTGGCTTTCATTGCTCTGACAATTGTGTACGCAGTGCTGGGGTTTGAACTCACGTCCTTGCGCAAGCCAGGCAAGTGCCGCAACTGCTGAGCCACCGCTCAAGCCCCGCAGCTTACTTTTTATTAAAAAAAAAAAAAAAATTACAGAAGAAATATGTTTTGAACTGCCAAAGTAAAAAATAGCTAAACCAAAGAATGAAACATGCTAAAGAAAGCTAATAAAACATTTACATTTGTTGTAATGTACTTGAAGAAACCATGACTTTATCACATTATAGCAATAAAAATTTCAAACCCTCTTCAGCTGTCACGTAAAATATGTAGATTCTTTAAAGTCAAAACATTGCTTTTTTAATATAATAAGAAACAGATAAGATATTGTAACCATGAAGATTAAAATCACCATGAATTTTAGGCTACATGTAATTAAAATAATTAAGTCTATGCCAATGTTATCATTTTTTAATTTTAAATTGGAAACAGATTAAAAAAAAACCCAGCATGTGTGAATTTTGCTGAACTGGTCCCTTTCTTACATTGCCAGTAGTACACTAAGTGGCTTTGACATCCTGGAAGGGCCTGTCATGGCAGATATTGAGTGATAAGGTGTGTACCTCTTTTGCCTTAACCTTCTACCTCTGAAAAGCTATCTCCAAGACACAGTTCTAAATACAGAAACATTTTGTCACTTGTGTTTAAAAATTCAACACACTAGACATAATCACAGTGATCAGCAAGATTCCACAATATTAAATAAATATTAAAATCACAAAAGCAGTCTTCTAGAATAATATGAGGAAAAGTCTTATAAAGTAAGAAAATACAAAACATACAAACTTTTAGAGAAGTAGTTGGGTGCAGTGATGCATGCCTGTAATCTCAGCAATTTGGAAGGTTGAGGTAGCAGGATCACAGATTCAAAGCCAGCCTCAGCAACTTAGTGAGACCTTGTTACAAAATTTAAATAAATAAATAAATAAAAAGTGCTGTGAATGTGGTTCAGTGATAAATCACTCTGGGTTTAATCCCTGATACCAAAATGGATAAATAAATAAATAAGTAAAATTGGAACTATATGAACATACATATAAGAAATATGTATTTTGATAATGACACTCATTTTTGTAGGTTTTAAATATATATATGAATAAAATTGCATTATTATAATTCTACAGAGTAATATTTGATATTATTTTTAAAAATTAAAAAATATTTTTAAATATTTCATACAAGCCGACATGCAATTATACACATACATGAACATGCACATGCACATGCACAGGTGTAGAAAAAGTGGGTAAGGTGTGTGAACCTCTATCCCTTCTTTCAGGATGTCTTCTTCCATTCTCTCTTCATTTTTGTCCCTCCTCCTTTGTCAGCTCCTACTCCTTTCATTCCTCTCTCCGCTGCACACATGCTTTTCTCTATCTCCTCTGTGACTACAGCAGATATGGCCATGGTTGAACTAATCAAAACGAGTTGAGTTTTGATGAGATGTAAGGAGGTGTGGTAGTGAGGGTGTGTAGAAGCATGCTCGGTGGTATTCAAGGGCACCTTTGCCAATGGCCCAAGGCAGTGCTGACACATCTCAATCTTTTGTAAGTTGAAGCATTCTTCTGAAGCGTAACCTCAGAATATGGTGCAATGCAGAACGTTTCACCTAAGCCTGGGTCCCTTTTGTTTCTCCCGGCCTTCCCAAAATTAAAAGAACTGATTTGAATACGTCCTAGAATCCAGAGTTGCAATCATGCAGGTCACTTGCATGGCCTTCCGATGTTCATAGCAACGTGTGCTTGGTATGATCCAGGGTTATCCGACTAGTCCTCCTGTTCCACTTTCACACCTGGGTTTTATGTTTATTCATTCAGGCAACATTCCTTGGTGCCAGCATTCCGGCACGTGTTGGATACTAATGCCATAGTACCTTGTTCCAGGCCTATGAGAGTTAGCCACAAAGCTTTGAAGATTATTGGCATAGTGCTTTTCCCTTGTATTTCATATCCAGTGCAATAGAAATCAGCATTGATGAAACACCAGGGCATTTTTTTCAACATACCTGCTATATGTTGAATGAAGCTCACTTTTCATTAAATATCATGAAGTTCCAGAACATCAACAAATATGATAAATATTGATATAGATTATAGAATCATGTGCAACTTTATCCTGAGACTTTGCATGGCTGTTAATCCTTCTCAGATATTTTCACACTTCAACTCTTCTTGTTTTCAGTTGTCATACATAATTCAAGTCAGAATTTCAAGAGCAGAAATCTGTGAACTAAGAATACCTTAGTGAAATCTCAGTCAAGGTAGATACAATCTATTTGATATATAAATTACATCTTCCTATGGTTAGCTGTCTATAGCTAGACTTACTGTTCCTTTTATTTAATTAGGTTCTAAGTGATTCTTCCCAAATGATGTTTGGTATATTCAGGGGTGGGTGTGAGCTGTTCCTCAATTTAGTGAAGTGTCATGAAGTTCTTTGTTATTTCTGATGCTATATTACAGAGTATTTTGATCCAGTTATTGGCAGTTTTAATCAGATATCAGCATAGGGTAACCAGAAACATTTGCATACAATTGGGCCAAGCATGGCCAAAAAGTTACTTAGAATCATTTCCTTCTATTATCATGAGCTCAGACCACTGGAAGCATATGTGTGTATGTGCACATACATGCATATGTGTATATATATATATATATATATATATACACATATATATGTTAGGTATATATAATCTAGTGCATATATGATATTATGTATAGTTATACATGTATAATTATATATGCTAATAGTGAATATATTTGTATACTATATATCATAATAAAAAAAAAAGAGTATAATGGCTGGAGCTGCAGCTCAGCAATTGGAGTGCTTACCTGGCATGTGCGATGACCCTGGTTCAAACCCTAGCACTGTATGCACAACTAAAGTATCTCAGAAACAAAGGCCAGATGAAAAACTAAATAAAACCGCTTCTCTCTTTCTCTCCCACTCTCCCTCTCCTTTTTAAAAAGAGAGACAGAGAGAGAGTGGAAGAGAGAAAGAAAAAGAAAAAAATAAATTTCATTTAGATTTTTAATGCGCTGACACTTAGTTGTGTATGAATTGCTACCACACAGCCCTGTTTTAATTAATATTAAATTGTAATCAGATATGACCAAAGTGTTTCTATCCAGATATAGGTAGTTGTTTAAGTTGTTATTTATCATTTGGAAATAAAATGTGGTCTTTATATAGGAGGAAACTATCAACATTATCTTTTTTTTTTAGCTAAACACATGCATGCAATTCAAAAGGAAACATTCACCTTACTTTGTGCATTTGAAAAGAATTGCACGTATTTATTTTCTTTCTTTTTATCCATTATCTGTTAACTCTGAGTTAATATAAAATAGTAGTCTATTTGTTTTTGATACATAAAAGAGATACTTTTGAGAAAATAAAATCTGTATTTTTACTAACCAGCTATTTTCTGTTACAACATAATTGTGGCTAAATGGAAAAAGGAAGTATCTTTATCAGAGAGGGTTATGCCAAAACATCACATTGATGAGCTCTTTGTAAGACAAACATGAAAGGCGCACTGGATGCTTTTGCAGTAAATCTTTTTTCTTATCTTTGTGGCCTCACCACCGACTATTTTTACAAGTTTCTTTGCGTTTAGTGTTGGCTATATGTCGCCTGGCCAGACCATTATTTTTTTCATGTGGGAACTTTGTCTTTTCCCCGTCTCTAATTGAAGAGTGCCATCTCATGCAAGAGAATGCACATGCTGATGGTAGAAACTCAGGCACCCTAAATCTCTAAGTGATCTTGGCCATTGATTTGAACCATGTTGAAATGCTCAGTAACAGAACCAGCAGACATACAGGTTTTATTTTACCCAGTTTAGGAATGTTGGGGCTTATTTCCTACAGCAAATGTGGAAAATAAAAATGATACCCACACTTTCCTTCTTAAAAGAAGAAAGAAAAGGAAAGAAAAGCAGTCTAAGGTAATGTACCTAAAATTTAAGGCCTGCTGCTGATAAGGCTCAGAGGTGGAACATAAGCTACTTGAATGTGGGGCCAGGTCTCTATTTCCCTAGTACCTATTGTATGTTAGGTATTTCCCAGGCACCAAGTAATACTGTCTAAAGGAGTAAATATAAAAGACAAGTGTAAAAGTGAAGCAGGACATGTAAAATAACCCCTATACCAAACTAAGTATCTGTCACTATGAACCTCGGAATGCCATCCAACTAAACCTCATGATTTTAAGTCTAAATTCTGGTGTATACTGGGATCAGTGTGTGTAATTTGGGGAAGGCTGGGTAACAAATGGGACCTAGGCTCATGTGAGTGTTCTGCATTGCACCATATTCTGTGGTTATATTTTAGGAGAATGCTTTGACTTCCAAAAGACTGAGATATGGCACCACTTCCTCAGGTCATTGGCAACGCTATCCTTGAACGATGTTGCTGATACTGCTATGTCCCCTCACTACCATAACTTCTTATGTCACATCAAAAGTTGACTCTTTTTTGTTGAAGTCAGTAATATCTATATCTGTTTTTTTATGTTATTCTGTAATGGAAGTTAAGTTAACCTTTTTAATAAAGTGGTCATGAAGGATCAAAGAAGTAAAAATGATATTCTACTCAAATGTCACAAATTTCCCCTTTAAGGAAGCAAAAGATAAGTTTATGCTTAGCTCTAAGTAAGGGACAATGTAAATCCTATTATATAAGTGTTGTGAGATACATCGTTAACCACTCGAAAAGGAGCTTAAAGGGGAAATAACTGGACTCAATGATTTCTTAGTATATCTAATTTAAACTCAACCAGTGTTGCAATAAATTATAAACTAAATATTGCAAAATTTTGCACTGGAGGCTCACCCTGAAAGTGAAATGGTACTGGTAATGAATATTAACTTTTGATTACTAACTGTTAATCATTAAGAGTTATCACGGTCTACTCTTCTAAACTAAGAAAAATTTATCTGTAGAATTACCTACAACAAATGAATAAAGTTTGAGAAAACAGCTCAAAATGATTAAAACTGAGTATATTTGTTTCATTTCATGTAGGTGGTGTAAGTAGGAAAGTATGGAAGGAATTTTATAAAATTCATTTCATTTTCACATCTAAATTATACATAAAATTGGCTATCAATAAAAGAATGAAAACCTCCATTTCTAATATTTAATTTTTTCTTATTTCAATAATCTTAGCTATTGAAAAAACTTCATTTTTTCTTTATAAGACTACCCAAGTCATATTTATAATGATACTACAAAAATCAGTTCTTAAGTAACTATTATGGGTGTAACACACTGAACTGTGGTAACCACTTTTTAAATTATGAAAATGTCCCCTATTCTATGTGTACAGAATGATTTTTAGAGAAGCTGTGAAACTGTGCATTTGTGATTGGATACTTAAAAATTTAGTTCCTTGTGATGAAATATTTCATAAAATGTGTGTTTCCAAGTGGAATCTTTTCTTGGTGAGAGTAATATACTGCACAACTAGTTGATTTCCCAGATGAATGGATTCACAACCCCATTTAGGTAGCTCTGTGTTGTTTTTTTACAACTAAATAACTTGTAGTTCTTGGTAGTTGATGATGTATCTTGATAATTCTTAATTTTTCTCATTCTCTTTTTTTTTCCACAAATTTGATTTGGTATCTATTCCATCAAGTTCTTAAGCAATTGGGAATATTCCTTATGTCATTGCTTCCATTGTCTTCACTCTTGCCTGGTTACTCTATCGTTTTTAACATTAGAAGCAGGGCTTATCTCTAACTATTTTTTCAAATTTTAAAAAATAGTATAAAATCAATAAATATATGTATTATAATACATTCATACCATAATCTAGGTAGACAAAATTTAAATTAATTATCTGACTACCTTTATCTGAATTCTGATTGCTAAAGGACACTTTTTACAGTTCGTTATTTTGCTATTTACGTTTAGAGTGCCACAATTGATTCTAATCCTTTATATTTATTGTCATATTTTGGCACAATAATGAAATATCAAGCATGCTATCTCACTCTCATGCGTCAAATATTTAGTTTCTAAAATGTTTATTTTCTGAGTTTATTACCTTTTCTAAAGCATGGTTATGTTGTCTTCTTGAATTTAATTTTCAAGTACGTATATTTGAAAAAAACACAGAAATTTGAAAAGCGTGCACGAGTATATACTGAATACATACACTTTTATTCCAATTTGCTTTTTTACATGCATTCAGAAAAATTCTATCATGCATTATATTTAAGGGGATACACCTAATTATTCTCATTGTTCTGACATAATTATGTATTTTTGAACATGACATATTTAACGTAAATAATTTCAAGTTTTTCATCCATTTTTGAACTACTTTGTAAGTATATCAGCTTAAATTGGCATATTATTTTATTGTAACAAATAAAAATGTGCCATACTTCAGTATAAATGGATAAATTCAGGTTTTTTTCTCAATTTCCATATTCCATGTACTTTTTAGCATTTAAGTATTAGTTTTTTGCATTCCTTTTCTCACAGCATTAAAGCTTGCATCTATCAAACTAAACCAAAAAAAGTAATTTAATAATCTTTATAGACTTTTTACCTTTCTTTTCCTAAAATTTAATTCTGTATATTAGCAATAGTGAGCACATAAATACTAATAATATAATATCTTTTGGAAAAACATCATATATCATAGGAGGTATATATATATACATGCATACATACATATGCATGTATATATGTTTATTTTGGAAAATATATGAAATATACTTATATATTACAGAAAATATGAAAATATATGAAATATGATATATACTCAAAATATATAAAACATATTTATTCATGTTTATATGAATAAATATATATATATTCAGAATCATAAATGATCCAAATAGTAATTTAGATGCTATTTTAGAGCATTTATTAAGTGCAAATGTTAGCCTGAAATGAATGCAAACCTCTGTTAGAATTAAATTCTATGAAAATATGAAATACAGTATTCTAAAAATAAATATATTAAATTCTTTTCTGCAGCTACATTTTTATTAGTTTTCATTTTTAAATCTCTTAATATCTTTTTTTTTTTTTTTGAGTTTTTCACATGGCTCTCGTTGCTCCAACACTTAGTTGTGTACGTGGGTGCGAGTGCTTAAATCTGTATACTTGCAGATGCTGGGCAAGTGCTCTAACCGCCAAGCCACAGCACCAGCCCCTTTTAAAAGCTTTTGAAATTTTCCTTTTTCCCAGTGATAACTGAAAATATACTAACTAATTAAATAACTTTTTTGCATTGAATGTTATCCCCAAATACATGTAACACCCAGAAAGAAATTTTAAATAACCCAACTCATCATATTTTAACTAGAATCTTATGTTCAAATTCTGCTTCAGTGGCAAGATCAAAAGCTATTTCAGGCTAATATAAAGGAATACACTGGTTTCCTGTGCTGTTTTCTAGTCTAGACAATAATTTACACTATTAAATCAGCTTCAGTAAACAAACTATTTATCACAATATCAACACTAATCACAAACAGCAAAGTGGATTGATTTTCTCAGCAGAGAAAAATATGTTTGACAATCATTAGTTTTTTAGTCTCCTATGTAACTATCTTTAAACATTAATTATTTTATTTATTTGATTAAAACTTTCCTACCTGAAAGTAATGATTTTTAATGCTATAATGAAAGTGCTCAGGTATAATTAACAAACCTAAGAATTTCCAAGTTACATACATTGTAACTAGTCACACAAAATAACATATACCCAGATATTATAAATAAAGCATTTCAATTCAATAATTAGTGAGTCTTTTTGTTGTTACTAATATTATTTATTCTTTGTTATAAAAAATTCAAAATTGGTTCTGTGCAGAGACTTCATGCATTTTTGCTGTATTTAACCAAACTGTCCTTATAAATAATTTATAGATATTGAGAGATATGTTTTAATATAGGTCTTCTGGACATTTGGGATCCATCTGAAATTTTATGTTTTTTTCAATGCGATCAGTGAGAATTTGCTTGCATTTCTGCCATGGGATCCACAAATAGATATATTTTGACCATAATAGCTCATTTCAAACATTTTCTTTGAAAAATGAGCCTTTTCAAAAATAACCTAAGTAATTTCTTCCCATAATAATATGCATATGCTTTTGCCAACACTATATCCAGGTCAGGTAATTGAAGTGCATAGAATGGATGACTGGGACTCAACTCAGATTGTGATGTTTCTATAGATTTATTTGTTGTCTGCTTTGGAGCCTTTAGTTTAAGCAACTGAACAATAACATAATTACAAATTGCTATTGAGGTTGGTCTTTCTTTCTCTGCTTCACATTACCCCCAAATTCCTCCCATATAGGTAAATATAGGGGGGTTGACATATTTGTATTGTGAGCTATAAAAATTCCAATTTTACAATGTAACACACAGCTCTGTGCATGACTGAATGCTGACAGCTTAAATAAACAGCCAAGTACAATTTAGGAAGTTGCTTTGCTGAAGGGCTTTTATTTTGAAGTATATTAATATTTGCTTCTATAAACCAAAGAGTTTGTGCATGCTGGTTGGTAATGAATGAAGATTGTTACAGAGAGAACCAAATCATGTAGATGTACAATGTGTGCTTGTAGAACCTATGAGTTTTGGCCTCAGATTGGCTGCAGAGCAGTCAAGATACACAAAATTTTCTGTAAACCATAAGTCATGGAACATGTACTAACCTTGGAAGTAGAATTACTAGATATCCATTATGTCTCTGATAAAATTCTAAATGGCTATAGAACACTCAAGATTGTATATGGGAGCATATATATAATATCACGCTTCTGTTGTTCTAGGTTTCTAAATAAGTGAGTTGAGAATTAATGGACTGCTTTTGCATTTAGAGTGAAGGATTGATTATTTGAAATGTCTTCAGATTCCTAAATATTTATAGCCGTCTGATACATCTGAGAAGCAAAATAGCATAATAATAGCAAACAGCTTGAAATTTCCCTTCTTGCATCACCTTTGTAGTGCAAAAACAGGGAGTGGCCCAAGATACAAACATGTTTACTTATGGAAAGTATCCAACTTTTATTTTAATATTCATGGAATTAGTGAAAGCAATAAATTGAATATTTGTGGAAGAGGTAGCATATACTAACCCCAGAGTTCTATATATTATATTCTATATAAATAAAGTATCACAATTGACTCAGTTTTATCATAGAACCCACAGTGAACTCTGTGGAGGTTTCTGTGAGAAAACTTACAAGCAAGGAGTGAATTGTGTAGACATCTTTCTAGCATTTTAAAAATTGTTCAAGGACATTTTAAAAGTAAAATGCCCCTTTCAAATAAATGGTTGTCAATTATTAATTCACATTTTTTAGTTCAATATAGTCTTACATATTGACGGGATTTGTTGCTACGTATTCATACATCCATACATAATGACGATGTAACTTGAACCCCATCATTACCCACGATCTCCTCCGTATTTGCCCACTCCTCAATCTCTTGTCTCCACTGTAGTAATTTCCCCCATTACAGATATAAATGACTATATATATATATATATATATATATATATAATTTTTTTTAATTTTCTAGGTTTAAATGTCTGCATGAGTATTATTCTCAAGGGAGTTCAGTGTAATGTAGTTTGATAACCCCTTTTTCCCTCCTGCTCTCCCCTTCCCTTCACCCACTTCTCACCTTCACATGTTTAAAAGAACTGCAAATTCTAGAGAAAATGTAAAGTTTGAACCCTATTAGATAATGCCCCTTTAAATGGTATTGTGTTATTCCATTTATGTGAAAGCTGTATTTTATATACTTGTAAAATGAAGGCTACAATGCCCCAAATATGCATTTTCCTTCTCATTTATTTGTTTTGAATCTATATATTTCATCTAAAAGAAAATTCTCAGCTGATGCATCAGGGTATGCTGGTTTTCACATAATTGCAAGGCCTTTCTACTCTTTCCCAAAGAACTTTGGAAATCTTCTCAAGACTGCTGTAGACGCTTTAATGGAGCAGACACTGATTTGCAAACCTGTAGTCCCTGGATCTCAAAAAACATACTTTTTCCACAAAGGTTTATTCTTGAAATAACAAGTCACAGTCACAGAATCAAAGCAATGAATAACCTAGCCCAAGCGAAGGAGAAGTATCTTGCTCATATTATTTAGTTCATGTTGATAAATCTTATTAATCTGTGTTTAGAAACATTTAATGCAGGGCTGACAAACTTTTGACCAATATTTCAGTCTTACATTATTTAAAATTTCCATTGTACTAATATTCATGCACAGTAATATAACAAATTAAATGTCAAATTTTCATCAATTTCAATAGCTATTTTTAGTATAGTTCTTAATTTTATGTTCCAACATTATGATTCCTTTCTTGACATCAACTTTTAACTGATAACAGATAATTGGAAAAGAGAAAAATTTGAATTAAAATTCATTTTTACAATTGTAGCTAATGTTTTTCACATATTTTGAGGTAGACAGCTTAGTGGTTGCTTTTTGAAAATATGTTACATGTTTAAGTTTTAATTTTTCTTGCTTACTTTTGCAGCTAGTGGCATTTGGTACACCAGGGTTGAATAAATAAATGATAAAATTATAAACTTTATGTTCTTCTTAGGAGAATTAAAGGGATACATTTATATAAAGAATAACGTTATTTTTAATTATATCCTTTTGTGAATTGAGAAGTCAAATTTTTCTTCTCAGTCTAAAATAAAAACAACAACAACAACAACAAATAGACTTGCTTTTATTACTTTAGAGGAATATTATTAAAATTCAAAGCTTGTAAATGGTTTACAAGCAGACAAGATAGAATTACTGTGAGTGTTCACATCTAGGTAACATATTGCTAAGCTCTTTAAAACAGGAGGCAAATTCCATCCCTAGTCTTTTAAGGAACCTCAACACGGATTTCCATAATGGTTGAATTTATTTAGAATCCAAACAGTGTAAAAGTGTACATTTTCCTCCACATCCTCTCCAGCATTTATTATAGTTTATATTCTTTCCTTCTTCTTCTTCTGTTTTCCCCCCCTGAGAACTGAACACAAGGTCGCTCAACCATCCAGCCACATCCCTAACCCTTTTTTATTCTTTTTTGTATTTTCTTTTTTTCTTTCTTTTTTTTTTTTTAGAGAGAAGGAAAGTGTGTGTGTGTGTGAGAGAGAGACAGACAGAGAGAATCAATTTTTATTGTGTTTTTCACATGGCTTTCATTGTTCTGACACTTAGTTGTGTACATGAGTGCTGGGGCTTGAACCCGTGCACATGCGCATGCCGGGCAAGTGTTATAATTGCTGAACCATGGCTCAAGCACCCTTATATTTTATTTTTAATTTTGATATTTTGAGATAGAGTCTCTCTAAGTTACTTTAGAGCCTCCCTAAGTTGGTGAATCTGCCTTTGAACTTGAAATCCTCCTGCCTCAGCTTTCTGAGCTGCTGGGATTATAGGTGTGTGCCACCTCCAGGCTTGTTTGCATTCTTGATGACTGCCATTCCCAGTAGTACAAAATGAAATTTCAGTGTCGATTTGACTTGCATTTCCCAAAATGCTATCAGTGCTCTTCGTATATTTGTTGACCATTTGTATTTCTTTTTCTTAAGAAATAATTGTTTAAATAATTTGCTGATTTATTAAATGGGCTATTTTTTGGTGTTGATGTTTTTTTTCAGTTCTTAATATATTCTATATATTAATAGTCTATCAAAACAGTAGCTAACAAAAACTTTCTTTCATTCTGAGGATTCTTTTCATATTCTTATTTCTTTTACTGTGAATAAGCATTTTAATCTGATGCCCTATGCATTAACTCTTGGCATTATTTCCTGAGCTTTAAAGGTCCTATTGAAAAAGTCTTTTCCTGTGAATATATGCTGAAATGTTTACAATACATTTTCTGACCCATTTATACCAAAACTTGGTATTTGTCCTCAAGAATTAAGTGTCCTCATACTACGGCAATACATGCAGACCCATATTTATAGCAGCACAATTCACAATAGCCAAACTATGAAACCAGGCTATGTGTCCATCAAAGGAAGAATGGATAAAGAAAATCCAGTATATACACCCAATAGAGTTTTATTCATCCATACCATAAAGAAAGAAGAAATTGTGTTATCTGCAGGAAAAATGGATGGAACTTGGGACCATTATGTTGAGCAAAATAAGACAAATTCAGGTGGTCAACAGTTTTATGTTTTCTCTCTTATGTGGAAGATAAAGAGGAAAAAGGAAAAAAAAGATGAAAACTTTCAAGAAAATCACAGGGAAACCAGTATAATAAAGGAAGGGGACACATCAGTTGGGAGGAAGGAGTGAGGGGTAAATACTGGGCAGTGATATCGGTCAAATTATATTGTTATACTGAGTGCATATACAAGCATGTAGCAACAAAACTCAAAACTCACCATTATGTGTAACTATAATTCACCATTTAAAAATGGGGAAAAATTCAGTATCCCATTAATATGTGCAATTTTATGTTTTACGTATTAGTTGAAATTTTATTTAAATTAAAAAATAAAATAGAAGAGAGATCTCATGCATTTATGCTTGTATGTGAAAAATTGAGCCAGAAACAAGAACAGTTGAATTTTAACCTGTCAAGCAATTAGGTAAGCTTCTTCTGAGAAGCCCTGAAAGGGAAAAATATACATCCTTCCAAAACAATTTTCTTTTTTCTGAATACAAGACCTTGATCTAAATACAAGGCCAAGTAAAACTTATTTTGAATTAGTCTTTTGGGAGATATTAAGAGGGATGGAACTACTTTATGACCCAGCTATCACACTCCTTGGTATTTTACCAAAACAGCTAGAATCAG
>PVKS010015234.1:0-12509 GCA_004027875.1 Aplodontia rufa | reverse complement strand
CTCCCTGTGTCAGGATTCATGAATGCATGAATATGTAGCAACAATCCATGAAGCGGGACACCAATGGAGGGAGAAGTGCTTTTCTTGCAAGGTGGGTGGATGGCAAAATTTCACTGAAAATCATTAGTAGACAAAAAGGAGAATTAGAGACTCAGAGGCTTGGGTGTAATAAGCAAGGAAGAAAAATTATATAGGGCCAAGCATCTCTGGCTGCAGGGACCACCACCCCACAGCTGTGCTCTTGTCTCAGCACAGAGGGGGTGAAGAACACAGATACAGGAAAGTCCTGCTCTCAGGACTCCTGCTCCTGGGCTGAACCCAGGGTCTGCACTGGTACACATAACTTAGATGTGCCTCCAAACTGGCAGCAGAGAGCTGGGGAGACTGCCATTTTGAGAAGGTGGGCATTCCAGGCAGCTCCTCCAGGAGCCAGGAACCGTGAGTTTGTGTCTGAGGCTGCCCCAGGTGCAGCCCCATGGATCCTCTAACCACCTCAGGAGGCCAGTGATCTGACTGTCTCAAGCTGCAGGAATGCAGGATGGAGATGGCCCCAGGAGCCACACATTCTCAGGAACCACTAATTTGGGGCAGAGACTGCCGCAGGAGCCACACACTTTTGGGGCCTGCGAGTGACTCAGGATCCCCGAGTTTCAGGAGGCATCTGTCTCAGAAGCCAGGAGTTCAGAGCGGCCATGACTGCAGGATCTGCGAGCTCTTCTTAGAGCTGCCTTGAGTTCCATAAGACAGCCAACAGCTAGTGGGGCCCTGAGTGAAGTGGGACAGAAGTCTGGGCAGGACCGCTCAAAAGCACCCAGAATCTCAACCCAGGAAAGCTGAAAGGCAGTTTTCACAGGTAGCAGAGACAATGAAGGTCTGCACCCACTCCATTTGACAAGACTAGTGGGATGATTCCTGGGATTCTGACTTACAGCGGAGAACAGCAAAAGCCAGGCCCTCCAGGAACCTCACCCCAGAAATGCCTCCACCCACAGCCAGATGTGATCATCAACTCACTCTGTCTATTTTGACCTCTTCAGTGGAAATAACCTCACAATACTCACAACTTTCCTTAGAGTACTTTTTTATTTTATTTATTTATTTTTTGTTTCCTGTTTCTTTTGCTTTATTTTGCTGTGGTTTGCTTCTGTGTTCGTTTATGTTCTTCCAGACCAGCACATGTTCTTTTTGTGCTGGATAGCCTCCCGGTAGTGAGATTCTCTGCTTCCTGCTTCTTCACTATCTTCATGCAACAGCTAAAAATCATTCTTTCTCTCTCACCCTCCTCTGAAGTCATTACCTCAGTCTGTTCATCTTTCTGTTTTCTTTTTCTTTCTTTTTTATTAGAATATCCATCATCTCTACTCTCTTGCTGCTCTTGCTCCATATTCACAAGTTTCTCTCTACCTTCCAATCACATCTCCTTTGTTCTTAAGTATATTTTCCTTACCTAGTGAGGTACTGAAAACATGAAGTGAATGGTAAAATTGAAAAATGGGTGTTTGCTTTTAAACCAGGTGTAGTCTGACAGCTACAGTCTGGTGAAAGATAGTTGCTAATCCTTCTACTCCTCTCATAGGTGGTAATTAGCATTGTAACAGTTTTAGAAGAAACAAAGTAACAATTTCAATACTGTCTATTGTCTGCACAGGCTGTGCATATTGACTTTTTCCCTTGTCTCCTGAGATATTGGCAACTGTGAATTACTGTAATTCACGGTCTGAGAGCCAGCTGTGGGATTGTACTATCCAAATTGTACCCCAGCCCAAACAATCAAAGGCATAAAAACCCCATAACCCAGCAATAAATCCAAAAGTGAAGTAACCAGCGAGAGATCTCAGGCCCCACTCCCTGACACTGCAAATGAGGAAAAAGGGAAAAAAATCTCAAACCCACACTTCCCAGCAAAGGATTGCATGGGTAGGAACCTGGATGAAAACTTAGAAAAAAGTAACAACAACCTGATTATTAAAATGATCAAAGAATTAAAAGAAGATTTAAGGATGGAAATAAGAGAAGAATTATAGGAGCTGAAACACCATTTTAATAAAGAATTAGAGACTATAAAAAAAAGATAGCAGAGCTCTTACAATTGAAAAACATAGTCAACCAAATTAAAAGCTCAATGGAAGATATTAACATCAGAGTAAGCTCAGTAGAAAACAGAATTTCAGCTCTCAATGAAAGAATACTAGACAAAGAAGATAGCCTGAATCATCTTGAATGCACAGAGGACAGACAAGACAAAAAAACGTATTGATCATGATCAGAATTTCCAAGAAGTATAGAATGAAATCAGGAGAAATAACATGAGAGTGATTGGGACAGGAAAGAGCATTGAGCAACAAATGAATGGCCTAAAGAACCTTCTCAACAAAACAATAAAAGAAAATTTCCCACATGTCAGAATAGAACCAGAGGGCTGAGTGGTGGCTTGGTAGTTATGACACTTGCCTGGCATGTGTGAGTGCTTGAGTTCAAACCCTAGCACCACGTAGACAACATATTGTCTGAGGAATGAAAGTCACATGAAAAACTAAATAAAGATTCTCTCTCTCCCTTTCTCTCTCTCTCTCTGTCTTTCTCTCTCACTGTCCTCTCTTTCTTTAAAAAAAAATAGAACCAGATATTCATATTCAAGATGTCTATAGGATCCCAAATAGGCTTATCCAAATGAGGAACTTGCTGAGACATCATATTCAAAATGAGTAATAGAAAACATGGAATGAATATTAAAACAGTGAAAGAAAAACACCAAGTCACATTCAGAGGCAAACCAATATATATCACTGTGGATTTCTCAAATCAGACCATAAAGGGGAGAAGAGAGTGCTATGGAATTTTCCAAATATTGAAAGAAAATAATTGTCAGCCAAATAATACTATACCCAGCAAAACTCAATTTCAACTATGATGAGGAAATAAAACTTTCCATAATAAGAAAAAAGTAGCAACATACATGAACACAAAACCAGCACTGCAGAGAATACTCATAGACAAACTTCAATCAGAGAAATAAGCAAACAACTTACAAAGTCCACAATCAGAGGAAACCCAATGAAAGCATAAATCACTCAAAGATAGCCAAGATGGTGCAAATTACAGCAAAGGTCACAATGCCAGAGAACCAAAATCACATATCTATTCTAACACTAAACACAAATCAAAACACAGATTAGAAGACTGGATGAAAAAATAAAATCCAAAAATATGCTGCTTACAGAAGACTCACCTTACAAACAAAGACAGTCACAGATTGGAGATAAAAGGGTTAAAAAATATATACCCTATCATGCTTAAGGACTAAAAAAGCAAGCCGGTGTCATGATACTCCTATCTAACAAAGCAGTTTTTTGACCAAAAGTTAATCAGAAGAGACAAAGAAGGCAACAACCTCTTAGTTAAAGGAACACTACATCAAGAAGCTGTAACCATGGTTAACATTTATGAACAAAACTCCTACACCAAACATCGTTGAAAAATTACTCCATGATATTAAAGAACTCATAGGTCTAAACCTGATAATATTGGGGAAGTATAATGAACCTTTAACACCTTTATCACCAAGAGATAGTTCATCAAAATAAAAAATCAACACAGAGGTCTGCAGCCTAAACAATTCGTAAATCAAATGGGGCTAACAGACATCTACAGAATATTCTGTACCAAATCAGCTGAGTTTACCTTCTTTTCAGCAGCACATGGATCCTTTTCCAAAGTAGATCATTTCTTAATTCATAAAGATAATCTTAGCAAATAGAAAAAGTTGACATAATCCCATATATCCTATCTGAGCACAATGGTATGATCCTAGAAATTAACAGCAAGAAAAATAACAGAAAGTACATAAATACGTGGAAATTGAATAATACACTCTTAAATGAAGAAAAGACCTAAGAGAAATGAAAACAGAAATCAAGAAATTCTTGGAAATGAATGAAAATTAAGGTAAAACATATCAAAAATCTCTGGAAAAATGTGAAAATATTCTTAAGAGGTAAGTTTATATCATTGAGTGGCTTCATCAAAAATCATGAGAGAGCTCAAATAAATAAAGTTACACTTCAAATCTTTACTAAAAGAACAATCTAATACCAAATCCAGTAGAAGATAGGTAAAAACCAAGATGATAGCTGAAATCAATGAAATTGAGAACAAAAAAAAAATACAAATAATCAAAAAAACAAAATGTTGGTTCTGTGAAAAAATAAATGAAATTGAGAGACCCCTTGACAAACTCACCAAAAGGAAGAATGAAAGGAACCAAATCAACAAAATCAGAAATGAAAATGGAGAATTCAATACTGAATCATCTAAAATCTGGAGTATTATAAGAAATGTTTTGAAACACTATATTACTCCCAGTTGGCAAATCTGGAGGACATGAACAAATACCTAGCCAAATACAATGTTCTCAAACTCACATAGGAAGATATTGAAAAGCTCAAAGATGAATATCAGGCAGTGAACTTGAAATAGAAAGTCTGGACCTTCCAAAAAGTAAAAAACCGGGACCTGATGGATTCTCAACTGAGTTCTACCTTACCTTTACAAAATCATTAACACCTCTCATTAATAAACTATTACTTGAAATTGAAATGCATGGAAGCCTCCCAAATACTTTCTATGAGGCCACCATAACCCTGATACCAGAATCCAACAAAGTCACATCGAGAAAAGACAACTACAGACCAATATCCCTGATGAACATAGACACAAATATCCTTAGGAAGATCCTATCATACCACACCCCAAAATATCCAAAAACACATAAAAAAGATAATATATCACAATCAAGAGGGCTTTATTCCACACATGCAAGGCTAGTTTAATGTACTCAAATCAATAAATGTAATTCATCACTTAAACAGAATGAAAGAAAAAATATGATCATCCCAATTGATGTAGAAAAATGCCTTTGACAAAATTCAGGTCTCATTTATGCTCAAAACACTTGAGAAAATAAGGATCAAAGGGACTTACCTTAATTTTGTCAAGACCATTTATAACAATCCCAGAGTCAACATTATACTTAATGGAGAAAAACTGAAAGCATTTCCACTAAATTCAGGAGCAAGAAAAGGCTGCCCACTCTCACCACTCCTATTCAATTTAGTTCTTTAATCCCTAGCCAAAGCATTCAGAAAAGATAAGGTAATTATAGGGAATTGAATAGGTGAAGAAGAATTCAGATTCTCTATTTGCAGATAATATGGTCCTATACATAGAAGATTAAAACAAAAACTCCATAAGAATAATTCTAGATCTTACAAATGAATTCAGCAAAGTGGAAGGATACTAGGTCAAAACCCATAGATCAAAAGCTTTCCTATAGTCCAACAGCAATGCCGCTGAAGAAAAATCCAGGAAATCTGTCCCATTCATAATAACCTCAAAAAGGAAAAAAATACTTGGGAATTAATATAACAAAGGAAGTAAAAGACCTCTACAATGAAAATTATTGAGCACTGAAGAAAGAAATTGAAGAATACCTGAGAAGAAAGAATGACTTCCAATGTTCTTGGTTAGGCAGAAATAATATAGTTAAAAAGGCCATTCTGCCAAAAGCATTTTACAGATTCCACACAATCCCCATCAAGATACTAATGCCATTCTTCACAGATAAAGGAAAATCAACTGTCAAGATCATTTGGAACAATAAGAAGCCTAGAATAGAGAAGCCACTACTAAGCAAAAATTAAGATATGGGAGGGATCACAATACCTAACATAAAATTATACTGTAAAGTTGTAGTATCAAAAACAGCATGGTATTTGTAACATAATAGGCAGAAAGACCAACTGAATAGAATGGAAGACACTGAGTCTAATCCACAAGTCTTTAACTATCTGATACTCAATCAAGGGGGTAAAAATATTGGGTGGAAGAAAGACAGCCTGTTCAGAAAATGGTGCCCGACAAATTGGACAGCCATATGAAGACAACTGTAATTAGGTCCTTATCTCTCACCCTGCTCAAATGTCAAATCAAAACACATCAAAGAACTCAGCAACCATGCAATTATTAGAAGAAAAATAAGATCAACACTCCACCGTGTTGGTATAGGCACCTTCTTCCTTAACAAAACTCTTGTAGCACAAGAATTAGAATCAAGAATTGCTGTGTGGGATGTCGTTAAACTGAAAACTTCTGCACAACTAAGGATTTAATCAAGCGTGTCAGGAGAGAAGCTATGGAATGGCAGAAAATGATTGCTTTCTACATCTCCAACAGGGGCTAATATCCAGAACATACAAAGAACTCAAAAAACATAATACCAATAACACAAACACTCCAATCTGTAAATGGGCTATGGAACTATACAAAAACTTATCAACAGCAGAAGTTCAAAAAATAAAAGAATATATGAGAAAAGGTTCTACATCACTAGCAATCAGACAAATACAAATCGAAAGGGCACTGAGATTCTGCCTCACTCCAGCCAGAATGGAAAAAATAAAAAGGTACAATAACAGATGCTGGGGTTTTGTAGGAAGAAAGGAACACTAACACACTCTTTGTGGGACTGAGAACTGGTACAGCCACTCTGGAAAGCAGTGTGAAGACTCCTCAAGCCATTAGAGATGGAACCACCATTCAACCCATCTATCCTATTCCTGGATATTGTCCCATAAGAGCTAGAATCAGCTTATTACAGAGATACAGCTAGATCAATGTTTATAACAGCTCAATTTACTATAGCTATGATGTGGGGGAGTAAAAACGGAGGGAAGAACGGGAGGGGAAATGGGGGGTAGTCAGTATTGTAGAGTACAGTTGACACCCATGAAAACCCCAAATGCACCCAGGCAGGCATGTAAATCTAGTGATTTCTTGGTTTAAACAGCATGTATATGGTCACGTATATATGTAAGTTGAGGGAACTATAGAGTAGTCATGAGATCAGGGAGTACGGTAAGGAGGTGGATCCTGAACAAGGATTGGGTTTAAGCAACTCTGTCAATATGTATTCATGTATGAATGTGAACCAAATGATCCCCTTCATTATATAAAACAATGCTGAACCAACTAAAAAAAAAAAAATGAATGGGGGCTAGCTTTGTAGCTCAGTGGCAGAGTGCTTGCCTAGCATGCATGAGGCACTGGGATCAATACTTGGCACTGCAGGAAAATAAATAAAAAAAATAAAGGTATTCAGTTGATCTACAACTAAAATAAAACTAAGAAAAATTAATGAATGTAGCATATTTCTTTTGTTTCCAGAGAAAAAATATCCTGAGACAACACGGTATGGAGATTATAGCTAATGTAATCTTTGATACCATGTATATCTGAGCTTCATTTTACTAAAGATAGCTTCCTTGTGTTGCTTCATAAATTATACATAGGATTATGAAGAAAACAAGTCTTGACCCATTTTATTTTAGCAAATTGTCATAATCTTCTAGCATTTCTTAACTAGCTTGAGTTCTTAAACAAATTCTGGTTGCACATAATACATTTTCTTTATATTCTGTTTTGAAATAAATAGAGCTTCAGAGAAAATTGAGATAATAATACAAGAGAGTCCCATATACTCTTCAACAACAGCATACATCATGAATACAGCACATCATGAAATTTCATTCATATAATCCGCAAAGTTTATTCAGATTCAAGAGTGTTTTAAACACACCAAGGGTAACCATTGGTATATTCCCCTTCTCTAAATTGCTTTATCTCTTTAAAGTCTGTAATGACTTTAACTTAAGAATGTTGAGACTTATGCAAGTTATGCAAGATGTTGCATGTTGCATACACCAATATGAAATTATTTTTTATTGCTGAGTAGTATTCCATAATTTGAATTACTCACAGGTTGTTTCAAAATTTACCCTTTCTTCAATAGGTTTAAAACAAACATTTAATTTGTTTTCACTTTGGTAGTTATGAATAAAGTTACTGTGAACATTCATGTCCATATTTTTTATAAATAAACTTTTCATTGTCAGGGATAAATGCTCATGAGTACAATTGCTGCTTTGTATGATCATTCTATTTTTAGTTTAAATGAAACTTCGAAACATTTTCAAGAGTGGCTGTACCATTTTACTTGTACACACTTGCATGAATGATCAAGTTTCTTCAGACCCCTGTCAGCACTTTTTTAAGTTTTATGTTTGCTGTTCTAATCAGTGTTTGGTGATACTGCACTATGGTTTTAATTTACATTTCCTTGATGACCAATGATGTTGAACATCTTTTCAAGTGTTTATAGGCTGTCTATAAACTTCAGTGACATGTCTGTTCTTTCATTGGCTTCTTTTCTGATTGGAATTATGCTTATTCATCTACTGTTGAAACTTGAGAGGTCATAATACATTCTGCACATAAATGTTTGTCAAATGTACCATTTACAAACACTTTCTCAGAATTTCTTATTTGTCTATGTACTCTGCTAACAAAGTGGTTAAGAAGTGCTAATCTTTAATTTCAATTAGGTCAAGTTTATCAACTTTTCCTGTTATGTGCTTTGGGGGTTAGTTTTAAGAACTTTTCTAAATACATAGTTTTTCTTTTATAGAGAGAGGGACAATGAGAGAGAGAGAGAGAGAGAGAGAGAATAATTTTTTTAATTTAGTTTTTCATCTGGATTTTTTTGTTTGGCACTTTGCTGTGTACATGGTGCTGGGGTTCACACCTGTGATCTTGTTCATGCCAGGCAAGCACAGTAACTGCCAAGCCATGCCAACGCTCCAGCCCCCTTACATACATATTTTGAAGGGTTTTTTTGAATGCGATTGCTTTACTGTGAATGTGTCTTTAGGTTTACATCTAACTTTGGTTCATTGGGAGTTAATTTTCACATACACACTGAACTTTGCACTAGGTCATTTCTGATACATCTACCCGTTATTATTGTCATGCTCTATTGCCCTGACTAGATCTGGTACTATTTGACTAGCAGTGGTGAGGATAAACATCCTTTCTTATTCTTGATTTTAAGATAAAAACAGTCAATTTTATACCCTAAATATTATGTAAGTTATTTTTCTATTTTAGATGTGCTTTAGTCTAGTAAAAGAAGCGTTATCTAACTCTGAAGTCACAATTGTTTTTACGCATTTTTTATTGGTTCTTTGTAAGATGTGCATGACATTAGAATGTACCATGACATCTTTAGCAAAGTATGGATCATAGGTTTTCTTCAAATTCAGTCATCAGTTAAGTTCTCACATATTTTACAAAGAATAGTTGTGAATTTTTATTGAAAACTTTTTCTGTATTAATTGATGTATTCATAATTTTAACAATTTACTGATATGGTAGATTACATGCTTAGAGCTTTCAAAATGCAATCTGCCTTACATACTTGCATAAATCTTAATCATTGCATATGAACATTTGCTGGATTCAGTTTCATAATGTTTACTGAGGACTTTTATATTTAAGTTCAGGACAAGTTAATCAGTTTCTTGCTTCTTACTGTCTTCTTTTGGTTTTGGTGTTAAGGCCAGACTTATAAAACATATTGTGAGTACTAAATCTCCTTCTGTTTCCTGAACAATATTAGGCAAAAGTGACCTATGTTGTTCTTTAAACATTAGGTGCATTGTCTAGTAAGGCCACTGAGGTTGAAAATTTCATTTGTGGGTGCGAGATAACTAGATTTTAATTGGTTTTCTGGTATGGCACTACTTGGGTCATCCATTTTATCTTAGTAGAATTTGGTTTCCTTTAACCTCTCCATTCTTTAAATATAAATTTCTTAAATATTTCCTTTAGATTCGTTGGGTGCCGTATTAAATGGTGCTATTATTTTGATTCAGCAAAGAAATGTATTTTTAAAAATTCATGAGGAGTGGGCTAGACTCCTGGCTCAGTTTTAAAGCACTTGCCTAGCATGTGCAAGGCACTGGGTTCAATCATCAGCAACATTAATAAATAAATAAATGAAATAAAGTTATTAAAAACGTTCATGAGGAGGAAGTAATCATATATTATCCCTAAATTTTGTCCCATCAATTGGTTTTCTTTTCTCTATTATCATTTCTTCCTTAATTAGGGAGTTTTTTATACCTATGATTTATTTTAGATCTGCTGAAAAATCATTTTTTGTTAATTCCTCCATAGGGAAGATATTTTCCCCTTCACTCTAGAGGGATAATTTCACCGAATACTGAACATACTGTGGGCAATTCTTTGAAATTACCACTTTAAAAACTCTTCAACTTTCTTCTGGCCTCTGCAGAAGAGATTTCTATTATCATTTGAGTCAGCGTTTGCTATGAGTAATAGGTCACTTTTGGTTTTATTTTATGACTTTTTTCAGTACTTACCTTTTAGTTGTTTAATTCTAATTAAAATTGCTGACTTTTTGTGCATGTCTGTGAAAATATCTTGTTTGGGCTTCACTCATTCTCATTCATTTTTTATGTATACGTTACAATTAGATCCCTGAGGCTCTGTTAACTTTTTTAGTCTGTTTTCACCACTGAAAAAAATTCTTCTAACTTGTCCTGTAGGCTACAAATTCTATCCTCTTTCATTTCCACCACATGACCGAGAATAACCAACATGCACTTATTTTTGTACATTCTTTTTTTATAATTTACAGTAGGTTTTTTTCTTAATTATAACATTATATATTGAATGAGATTGTCAAACTTTTCCATTTGTTTCCAGAGATTTTTTGTTAGATTTTTTGTTACTACAACAAAATATCTTTAAAAAAGACAGTTTAATGGGGGAAAGATTTATTTTGGTTCACTGATTCAGTGGTTTTTGGCCATGGTCATTTGACTGCCCTGCTTCCAGTGAGGCAGAATAACATGCTCGGTAGGGTGGAACAGACAAAAAAGCTGCTAACTTCATGGCACCCAGGAAACAGAGGACACAAGCCAGAAAGAAGGAGCAGGGAACAAAAAAATAGTCTCAAAGAACATGATCTTCAAATAGGTTATGCTCCATTACTTCCAAATAATGCCATCAAATTTTGAATCTATCGATGATGTAATCGATGATCTAGTCAGTACCCAAAAACATACATCTATGAGCATTGCTGTATCGGGGACTATGCCCTCAACACATGAGCCTTGGGGAAAATATCTAAATTGTAAAATACTTTATAATTGCTAATTTTTTTAAAAAGAGAGAAACAACTTTATTTAGTTTTTCACATGGCCTCAGTTGCTCCAACACTCAGTTGTGTACGTGGTGCTGGGGTTTGAACCCGGGTCCTTGTGCTTGCAGGCAAGCGCCAAAACCGCTGAGCCACCGCTCCAGCACTGATGATTGCTTATTGAAACACTTTTATGATGTTTAAAATTCTTCTCACACAATTCCAAAGTTTATCCTCTCTGTGTCGGTGTTGTTTGATTTGTGGATTTGTTTTTTCTTATCAAAATGTGACTGACTTCTTAGTATGAGGAAATATTTTACATTGTATTCTGGACTTTTGAATAGTGCATATTTTGCTTTTATTTAATTCGTCTATTTTAGGAGTCATTTGCTTTTCCATTTTGCCTGTTCTTTCTTTTTATTCTTTTTTGATTTATTTTTATATACTTTTTGTGCTGAGGATTGAACACTGAGCATGCTAGGCAAGTGTGCTACCTGAACTGTCATTGAACGTCATCCCCAGCCTTCGTTTTCCCTGTTTAAGAAGCTTAGTGTCTTTGTTTTAGTCTTGTTCTATTGGCCAAGGTTCTTCTTTAATTCTCAGATCCTATGCAATGATCCCTTGTCTGCTTCACTTTTCCTCCACTGCTGGGTCTTCAGCTTAATCCTCCCCATTGCTGCCTAGGGGTCACCCCCCATTCTTCTCTGCTACCTCTTGGTGGTGGAGAGGAGGCTGTGCAGACAATCAATTATTTTTGGTTCAGTCTTTCTGCTAAATGGTTGATGGATGTTGGGCATGGGTCTCCAGATGCCTCCAGAAAGAAGGCATGGAGGCACCTGGGCCTGCTGATAGTGGAGGCAGATCAGATCCATCAATGCCTTGGATGAATAAGTGAGACTAGGGATCCACACTTGGTGTGCTTTGGGCTTCTTCATTCTTGCTCATTTGACTAGAGAAGGATGCTCTTACTATTTTTTTCTTGATGATTTCAGGTTGTAAACCTGTGGTGTCCAATGTAGGATTAACAGAAATGAAAAACAAACAAACTGGAAAAAAAAAGAAAAAAATACCCAGGAGTAGGATAGCTGGGTCGTATGGTGGTTCTGTCATGGGAGAATAGATGACTCTGGAGAGGGTCCAGGCAGTTCCCAGTGGAGAGGTAGAAATCAACTCAGGATCAGAGGGGTTCTTGGCTTGTGTGACAGAAAAGAATTTTAGCATGAGCCAGGCAGAGGTAAATATGCATTCAAAGGAGAATGTAGGCTGTCTCAAAAGTGAGAATCAGTGCTGTCTTGGGCTGGGGTCCAATATTTATAGAAGAATTATGTCAGAGACCTGACTGGGGGTGGATCCAGGGTAGACCTGCACAATTTCATGCCAATATTCCTGTGCCTGATTATTTCCCTCATTTTACAAGGGCAGGGGCCAAGGGCACTTTGCTCAAGATTTA
>PVKS010015233.1:0-46575 GCA_004027875.1 Aplodontia rufa | reverse complement strand
TGGCAAAAAAGGTCCTGTTCCCAGGAGACTTACAAAGAAACTGTGTGCAACAGCAACTGGGCTCTGGCTCCTGCCTGGGCTCCAGGTCCCTGGCTGCTGGCCCTGGAAACGTTTCTTCACTTAGGAGAGGAGCAACTGCTTTGGGAGAGTATAAACCTGTCAGGGCGCTTGCCCCCATGTTCATGGTGAATGTCCTGGGAAAAAGAGGACAGCTTCTGGACACAGACTCTCCTCTCTTCCTTTGTGCCTTCCAGCCTTCTCCTCTCCTGGCTTAAGTGAAACAGCCATTGAGCCAGGTCCACTAGCACTGATGTCGAAAGGAGAAAGGAACTGTTCTGGCTCTCCTGGGGCTGGTTCCGCACAGAAAAGGACAGTTTCACAATCTAAACTCTGCAGATGATGGGCTCCTATACAAATAAGGACACATAAGGCAGTAGTTCACATGCTGGAGACAGCAGAAACTGCTGGAAATAGCCGGGGTCAGTGACCATGCAGCAGCGGCTGTGGGTGTGGAGAGGAGTGACCCTCAGGCTCCGGTGAGGGCCTCCAGAAGGTGATCCACCCCCCACCCAGCAGGGCTGGAGTAGAGGGTCTCCTGCCACACAGCACCTACCGCACTGTAATGTGGCCACCTCTTCCTTCTCCAACCCACTAGTTCCCAGGCTGAGAGGACGAAGCAACGTTTGGGGTGGGAGTGGGAAGCGGCAGGGGTGGGAGACAGGGGTTCAGATTTAATTTGCTTTGTTTTTTTAAAAAAATAAATTTTTTTAGATGGGGGTCTCACTATGTTGCCCAGGCGGGCCTGGAACTCCTGGGCTTAAGGGATCCTTTTGTCTCAGCCTCTCAAGTAGCTGGGACTACAGGCATGCACCACTACACCCAGCTTCAATGTCTTGTTTTATTCACTGTTGTGATGAAGTACATAGCATACAGGAAACATGCCATTAATATTCATTACATTTTTAATTAATCAATTGTCTGTCCCCGCTGGCTTTGACTCTGAAGCTTTCCCACAGATTCTGCAACTCACATGGGCTCCATTCAGACCTCAATGTCTCTCAGTGGCCAATCCTAACTCTCTCCCTCATCTCGCCCCCTGATTTTCCCTCTTGCTCTATGAACTAAGCTCTAGGTCTTGCTCTGCCCTGTCATGATGTTCTTTTACTTTTTTTAATTTTGAGACAGGGTCTTGCTAAGTTGCTGAAGCTATCCTCGAACTTGTGATCCTCCTGCCTCAGCCTCCTGAGTAGCTGGAATTGTCACAATTCCCAGTTTGCCATGGTGTTTTGACTTTGCATCCTGAACCCCATTTCTTGGCTTTCTTTTTCGTGCCTGCTGATGACCATTCACAGAAGTTGAATTCCATAGTGTGGTCCAGGTAAGATGGAATTCATATCCCCTTTCTCAGGGTGGGATATGTATAATTCAATTTTGCTTTTAATAGTCAACTCTCCTAATTAGGACTTTTCATTCACACAGCATCTTTTTTGCTTTTTCTTGCCAGACTGATTATTGACCTGTGCCATCCTTGGCTGCCCCAAACCCAGCACAGACAGGAAAACTGCATGCTTAGTATTAACTGAGCAGTGAAGGCAGCTGGTATTTGTGTAGCTTTATGATTTATAAAACACGTATGTATATTATCTCATTTAGTCTCACACCATCCCTGTGAGAGAGATGTTAATATTGCTGCTATATTACAGAGGAGGAAAGTGAGATCTCCCAGGCAGAAAGTAGCTGAACTACAGTATGAACCTTGGACACCAGCTCCAAGTGCTTCAACTACACTGCCCTTAGAGAGACGAGAAGGCTGCCTGACCCTCTCCAAACCATGAATTGAAGAGTGCTTTTCCGCCTCACTTATCCTCATTAAAAACCCACAGAACATAAATCATATTATCATCATTATTTATGACCAATAATTTTTGGTGATTTACAGATTTTCAAATGAATACTGAAGTTTGGTTTAAATGAGATCACTCCTATCTCAATTTAAAATCCAGGGGTACAATTACCATTTCCCTTATGTCTCCCCTTCTGTACTTAAGTACCCTTAAACATTTTGAGTTTCTATTTGTAAAGCTTTTCCTAGCCAGGAATGGTGGCACATGCCTGTAATCCCAGCAGTTTGGGAGGCGGAGGCAGGAGGAACCAAGCCTCAGCAATTTAGAGAGACTCTAGGCAACTTAGTAAGACCCTGTCTCAAAATAAAAAATAAAAAGGGCTGGGGATGTGGCTCAGTGGTTAAGCACCCTGGTTTCAATCTCTAGCACCAAAATAAAAGCTTTCCCTAGGCAGCTGAGCAACATATTGTAACAAGAACCATTTTTACCTCAATCAGGATTAAAGAGGGTGGGAAAGGACAGAGAGGAAGAGAAGGAATTTGCTAGGTCATAACTAAGAATTTGGGGAAACTCATATACATGTGTGTTGATCTCCCCTGTAGAGGTAGGGGGAAATGTGTAAGAATCCAGGTCACTGGGTAGAGATTTCAGAGGCCAGAAATCATGGCTTCCTCGGCCACTACATGTGCTTTTGCAAGTGAACTAACACCATGCGTGGAAGGAACTGAACAGGGGTGTGTGTGGTAGGATACGCTTGCATGACCTGAAGGGCTGGACCAGGAAACTTTAAAGACTCTCTCAAAGCTTCTGGTCTGTGAAATACTTTGCTGTACTCCTCGTGACCCCAGGAAAGGGACCTAGCACACATGCTGACTTTAAATCTTTCTAATCCCTTTCCTTTCTGTTCAGCCCCTGACTAAAGTGGACAGCTAATTAGAAACAGTGATGGAGAATCCTCAAAGAGGATCCAGTAGCTTCAGGGAGAACTGGAAGGTGACAGTAAGAGAAGAGAGACAGGAAACACTAAGTAGAAAAGCAAACGCATAGAACAGCTGCGTTCCGCGTGGTGTAATTGGTTCTGAGGGCATTATGACATCACAGCACAGCACATCATGACTGAGTCATCAGGAGAAGCTAAATGACAGCTATGTCATTGGGAGTCTGTCCCTCAACTCATTTACAGAGTATTTGTTGTACTCCTCGTCTGTGCCTAGAGTTAGATAAGGCGTGATTCCTGCCCTCAAAGGACTCTGGATTTCAATTTCTCCAATGAAAAGATGAGAGAGCCAAAGTAGAGGATTCCTGAGAACCCCTTCTAAAAGTTCTGAATGCTTTGTTCATTAGGGCTGGAAGCTCAGCAATGCTAGGAAATGGTGAAGCAGATGATATAATCCTGTTTTGCAAGTGAGCACACTGAGAGACAGAGGGGTTGGCATCTTTCTCAAGGCCACCCAGTGATCGAGGAGCAGAGCCAGGACATTCAGGTACAGGGTCCACTCAGGCAGAAATCGAAGGTCATCTTACTCCCACCCCTGTGCTCTTTCCACATTACCTCCCTCCTCCAAAAGGACAATCAGAATAGACGGAGAACAGCTCACATGTTTGACAACACGGATTTACAGGTCTGAAACAGAAAATTCTGCAGCTACAACCATTATTGTTATATGCGATTGGACAATAATATAATAAACATCCAAAGCGATGTTGAAGGATCTGTCAAAATCAACAGCAAGATTAAGTCAAAAAGGTCAATAGTGATGGCTACTAGGGACACGTGCTGGACAACTAAAATATCTTTAAAGGACAATGCCATAGAAGATTATGCTCCAGCTTGGGAGCATATGTAAACACACGCGCGCACACACACACACACACACAAGGTTCCTGGCAGAGATGGTCCAGGCACAGAGGTAGGGGGATGCTGGAGCACACCTTGCTTTCTTCCCCCATGACAGGAGCAGGATGCCTATCAACTCCACTGGTGAGGCAGAGAGCTATGGTGGGAAACGGGTGCCACTTCCCAATAGTGCCATCAGCTGAGGACTAAACCTTCTTCTACATATGAGCTTCAAGGGCCATTTAAATTCCAAGCTGTAACAACCCTGAGCAAAGAGAACAGGAAAGAGTAGTAGGCTGCCCGCAAGCTGTCATGAGGGAGCCTTGGCAAGATGATTCAGAACAGGCCTCACAAGGTTCTCTCATTAGTGTAGTCAGTCCTCTGGGTCATATGTGAGGAAGAACACTAAGCGGTTGAGGTCATTTTCCCAGCAGCCCAGGACATGGGATGCTCTCTCTTTTTTTTTTTTTTTTGGTGAAGGAGGAAGTGAAGATGAGGAATTATCTTTGGGTTGCAGGAAACAGAAACCCAGTCGAACTAACTTAAGCAAACACACACTACACACACACACACACACACGCACACACACACAAAGGGATATTTATTTTAAGGATTCAGGCATTTTGTAGAGCCCAAGAGGCAGAGTGTACTGTGAGCTCAAGAAGGGTGGCTGGAGCCAGGCAGTGAACACCAGCCAAGATCAGCAGCTCTCTCCCTCCTGCCTCTTTCTAAATGTCTACCTCACCCTGCAGTTTGGCTTCCACTGCCTCTCAGCAGAAGGGCAAAGAGGCCTTCAAACACTTTCTTGGCTCTAACATCTCAGATTGCCAATTCGTGATCCCCGTGAGAGAAAATCGGATTTGCTCATCTTGGGCCACAGAGCTATGGACAAGGAGTGAGAACATCTATTCCTGGAGGTCATGTTGGAGTGGGCTTTTTTTTTTTTTAATTACTCAACTATTTTATTTATTTATATTTTTTAAAGACAGAGAGAGGACCAATTTTATGTATTTTTTTCATCTGGTTCTTGACACTTAGTTGTGTATGTGGTGCTGAGGTTTGAACCCGGGTCCTCATGCATGCCAGGCAAGTGCTCTACAGCTGAGCCACCTCTCCAGCCCCCATGCTGGAGTGTTTTGAAGGAAAAGGTGTTGGACCATAGATAGTAAGAACCCAGGTTCTGGTGAGAGGGGGCTGGGAGTTCTTCCTTTTTACTTTCTCATTCTGCAGTTATTAAATCCATAAACAAAGATTTAATCTGTGAAGCTCTGCCTTGCAAGAGTAGAAGTTAAAGAGCATGTGGAGAAAAACTTACCATCCTTGGTGGCTGGGGCAGAGGGGCGTGGAGGCTGCAGCCACACTGACAGGGCTGAGCTTAGCAGGAAGTCCTGCTTTCTGGCCAAAGAAATCAGAAGACTTTCCTGGGCCACACTGCAAAGGCAGCCAGAGAGAGGTTGACAACTGGTCCTAAAGAGACCTATGCTGAGGGTCAGGAATTCTGAGCAGCACAGTCCCAACAACTCTCAAAACAAGCAAGTTTTCACCTAAATCAGGTAGACAGGAAGCAGTAGAAAAGGTCATGCCCAGGACCCTCACGGAGGGGCGCCTGTATAAGAACAGTAAAGGAGCAGGGATTCAAAAAATCTGAGGCTGGAAGAGGAAGAAGAGGAGGTAAAGGGGTTTGGTTCCTGTTTCACTCGGCCCCATCCTAGAGGACACAGCAACAGCTGAATCAGCAACTCTATCCTTTACATCTCTGCCCTCTGCCTCCCCACCATCCGGGCTCTGACAACTCTCAGTTCAAAAGAACCAGATCAACACTGATTTCTCCTGTAGGCAGAAGCTAAGACAAGCATCAGAGGGGTGAGGCCGTTGAAAACAAAGTGGAGAGCTTAGAAAGAAGGGCAGGAAACCTTGGGGGCTGATATGGGCATGTGGTGTGGCCCCCATCTCAATCCTGTCTTGTGGCCAAAAAGCGATAGCTGGACCAAGTTGGGTGACAGTTCCTCCACAACTGCAGCCTTTCCTGGCTTTTTTTTTTTAATAGAGGGAGTGTGTAGGGGCGGGGGAGAGAATCAACTTCATTTAGTTTTTCATTTGGCCTTTGTTGCTCCGACACTTAGTTGTGTTTTGTGTTTTGAACCCAGGTTCTCATGTGTGCCAGGCAAGTGCTCCAACCGCTGAGCCACCACTCCAGTCCCCTTTCCTGGCTCTTGATGCTAGCTGTCTATCCCATCCTGGCTGCTGAAGGTCCTAAGACTGGGGTTGGGGGCAGACACAGAATGTCTTTCTCAGTGGACCTTTAGCCTCTCTATCCTCCATTAGGGCCTTTGTCTTCCACTGTCTTTTGTTCAACCAAACCAGAGGTTTCATCCAAGTGACAGGCCAGGGAGGGTCTGAGAAGGGGTGATGAGACTGCTTTGTGCAGATAGGATTCAGCTACCCAGGCTGTTTCCTTGATGATTCGTTTAACGAATGTGGGCAGTTCACTGCATCTGCCCACCGTTCCACTCACCTTCCAAAGTAGCACCAGCTACTACTAGACAGAAGCCAAAAAGGAAACATGAAAAGTAGTGACCGACAAGGCCCCAGAGATTTCTGCCTTTTTGGAAAAATCTGAGTGAACTTTTCCAAGGAAATTTTAAGCTGGAAAAAAGAAAACATGAAGCAGAAATGGCTTTTTCCTTTCTCATTGAGGTATCAGACAAAAAACGACACCACAAAGACAAGCACATGCTTGTGCAAGGCAGGAGGACCAGGCCTTCGTGGAACTGACAAGGCATTAAAAATGTACTTGGGCCTGTCTGCTTCCTGGTGCCAAGTTCCCGACTGCTTTCCTCCAGCACACTCTTCTGCCTCCCCTCCAGCCCAGAGCAATGGAGTCAGCCACCTACCGACTGAGACCTCGGAAACCAGCCTTCAGTACTTACCCCTCCAGTGTGGGAAAGCACCTTGGGGATTGACCTACACCTTATTCCAGAGCGTGTCATGATTTATTACAGAAGAACAAGAGTTATAGAGGGACCTTGGTCTTGCTTCACTATCAAAGGTAAATATTGACTTGACATAGAGTATACCAAATCTCATCTTGTTCCAGGAAACTCAGCACTGTGTAATGTAGACTTCCCATTTTTAAAAGGCGAATCAAAGCAAAAAGATTGAAAAACACGAAAATGATCATCAGAGATATGAAAGACAATATGAAGCAATCTCTTGAAGTTGGTGGAGGGAATAAAAAAATTTTTTGGAGAAAAAATACTGCCAAATTTTCTCAATTTGTAAAGCACAACCTGAAGCTACAAATCCAAGAAACTGAAAACCTGCAAGGCAAATAAATACAAAGAAAAGCAAACCAAAGCATATCATATTTAAATTGCCAAAAGGAGGAGAAAAAAACAGTTCATGCTGAGTAGCACTGTTAAAGGCATCCTCAAATATTTTAATCGATGATTTGTCTCAGTTTATGCCAACCAACAGAGAGAAGTGCAGAAAAGGTAAAACAAATAAACAAACAAAAACCTTTCCACTTGGGGCTGGAGTGGTGGCTTGGTGGTTACGGCACTTGCCTGACATGCGCAAGTACGCGAGTTTAAACCCCAGAACTGCGTACACAACGAAGTGGCCAAGGAATGAAAGTCACATGAAAAACTAAATAAAAAGTGCTTCCCTCTCTCTCTCTGTCCCCTCTTAAAAAAACAAACAACAACAAAAAAACAAAAATAAAAAAAAACCTATCAACTGGGAAATCTATGTCCACTAAAAATTTCAAAATCGAGGGCTGGAACCGTGGCTCAGGGATTATGATGTTTGCCTGGCATGCACGAGGATGTGGGTTCGAACACCAGGATCACGTACACAATGAAGTGTCTGAGCAATGAAAAACTAAATAAAATTGATTCTCTCCCTCTTTTCCTCTCTCTCACTGTCCCTCTCTCTTTTTAAAAAAAAAATTCAAAAGTGAAAATAAAAGTAAAGAAAACATATCACTGTTAGATCTGCATGACAAGAAATGTTATCAGGAGCTCTTCATGCAGAAGAAAATGATGCCAGATGTATATTTGGATAATTTAGATAAGCATTAAATCAACATATACTAAAACAGAACGGCAGCTGCAGGGCACATGAAGAGGTCAGAGAAGAGGAGAATAATGGTAAATTGTATTTTTCGTAAACTGGTCCCAGTTATAAGTGAATTTCAAAGCAGGAATGCCCTTCTGTACCAGAAGCAACTGGACAAGAAATGGAGCAGCTCCCCTTCTTATGGGTCAGAGCCCGTTGTGTAGGATTCCATAAAATGACCTGACTTTCTCCCTTCCACTTCTACTGTGTCGCCTTAGCTTCTTCCTAGCCTTAGTTAAGAAAGTCCTCCTACTAGTCACCAAGCTAGCCTTAGAGCAAACAGTTGAATACTCTTGGTAATAAATAATTTTATAATAATAATATACATAAATAAATGATATTACGGTCATTTTAGCACAAACTTGGGAAAACTGTAATACTGACTCTATAGTTATCTGATTCTTACCCATTAAATCTATACTAACAGATTCATTTTTAACAAATGTAAGTTTATAACTATTTTGATTTAAAAGAGAGAAGAGAGTTAATTTTTATTTTTTCACCTAGTTTTTGCTTTCCCTTCACTTAGTTGTGTATGTGGTGCTGGGCATCAAAGTCAGATCCTTGGGCATGCCAGGCAAGGGCTCCACATCCTCTCCAGCCCCAAATTTATAATTATTATAGAGAATGGTTAATTGTAGAAACTAATATTGTTGACCAAAATAATTATATTTTGAACTATTCCTGTAAGTAGAAGCAATCTTTTTTTTTAAATGGGCATTTTTGCTCACCTTTCAAATTTTTTTTGTTTTACTTCACACTAAATTGGGATTGTGAACGTAAGACGTCAGAGAGCCTTATACCAAAGCTTTTGTTTTCCAAGTGCCAAAATACTAAATATAGGCTGCGTTCATGAACGTAAAACTAATCCTACTTCCAAAGACAGCATAGTTAACTATTCGGGTTCATTCTTAGGGATTTCAGTATTTTGCCATTGTTTTTATTCCCTTTAAAAAAAAAAACGCTTTTCCTGTTAATGTATAACTAACAGTCCCCCCCAGCTATAAAATATTGAATTAAACTTCATATACTTGCTCCTTGCATTGAAGTCATCTACACACACGGTGTTGGAGCTGTTCTGTAAGGGTCATCAAAAAGCTACCCCTGATGTCAGGTGCTGTATTAATGAAACTCCACAGACCTGGTCCCATCTCTAGTAGCTTTCCACCAGGCACAGGCAGTCACACTGGGCAGAAGGCCAGCAACCCCAGTCCCTGCATGCACACAGGAATAGAGCACACGTTCTCCCACAGTCGCATGCACACAAACATAGAGTCACAGTAGCACACTGCAGTCCCTCGCTGCCTGGACCCTGCTCTCCAGGCCTCCACTGAGAATTCCCTTCCTTCTCCACACCCCTTCCTGTGCACCCTGCGCTGGAGCCAGATGTTCCGTGGGCAGACCCCTCTGTGGGCTGACAGGCCGTGATTACAGTTGCCAGCTGCACATTAGCAGAGAATTGAAAAGGAGCAAACCCCCACCCGCCCAGGCTCCCTACAATAGCGCCTTTGTGAGGTGCCTCACTGCCTTTCTTTTCCTTCCTCACCAACCTCCGTCAGGAGCAGAAAAGAAGACAAAAGGAGGATCACAGGCCCCAGTGATCCACCCTGTCCTGGGCAGGGGAGGGAGGGAGGTCTGTGCTTTGGAGAGAAGACTGTGTTCCCTCCCCCTTCCGCAAGGGTAAATAACCTAGAGTGCTCCCAGGGCTGCCAGAGGTAAAGGACCCCATCAAGCCTTTAGTCCTGTCGCCAGCCCTGCTCCTGCGTGCTGGACATGGGGATGAGGCTAGGGTGGTGGCCCTGGTGCACACATCAGCAGATTCCCAGGTGCTGGGGTCCAGAGCCTGAAACTTCTCTGCTTCCATTTTGTCTACCCCAGATTGTCATCTGCCATCCCATGCCAGGGGCTGGGTACTAGACCATGAAGGGTTAAATTGCAGGACTCCAGGGCAGCAGACTGCAGCCAGGTCCCAGGACTGTGTGGTAGGTGGAGTGATGCCGGTGAAGAGAAGGGGATGTGTTAGGGAACTGGTGAGACCAACATCTGGGCCGGCCACTGCCCCTCCTCCTGGCCCAAACCGCAGACGCTGTGGCAGCAGGAAAACCAGAGCAGTTCAGATTGTGCAACCCAGCTCTGGGGAAGAGCCCAGTCTGGAGGTGGGAGTGAGGGTTTAGGGTGAGGGGCAGAATCCACTCCAGAGATAAGACTTAAAGTCTTAAAACACATGTAGTCTGCACTCTGGTTTCCACACTGCAATTCAAAGCAAGTAACATCATTTTCTGGTTCAGAATGCTCTGAGAATCAGAATTGGAAGTGCTGCCTCTAGGCCCCAGTGTCTTGTGGCCAGAGGCACTGCGGCGCCACTGGCCTGGCGGCTCTGGGATGGCTGCTGTGGATGCTGGTGGGCGTGGAGGAGGCCTTTTGTCCAACCTCCTAAAGTGGCAGGATTCCGCTGCTTCCCAGGCGCCTCACAGTAAAACCTGTAACTAGAGAAGCTCTCACGTCTTCAGTTGAGGGAGCCCAGCCAAGTCCCTAATGTGGCTTAAGGACTGGAGATGGGGGGAGGGAGAAAATGGTGGAGAACTTGGTATGAGGGCTACCCAAACAAACACAGGAGAGAAGTGGATTTTCCTTTTAATGCAAAATATTGCAATACAAAATGTGGAGAAAGCTCCTCCGTTCTTTAGACGCTGGAAGAATTTGTAAGGGAGAGAGGCAGAGGTGTCTAGGCTTTATATTCCTCTCTCCCCTGGGTCATACTGAGGGCAAGAACACTGGTGCCTGATGCCTGGCATTCCCCCATGAGGGAGGGTCAGGTCATTTGGGGTCTGAAATTTGTGGACAACAGGCAGGAGAGTAGGAGTGAAAATCTTGGGATTTTACTCTTTTAAGCTATAAAAGGACTATTCAAGATCTGGAGTTCCACATGAAACAAGGCAGCTGTGAGAATTTGGTTGCCATGGGTTAAAAAAAGGGGGGAATCTGAGGCACAACTTGCCTATATTTAAAGAATGAAGATCAGGATCATCTAGTAAGGTTATAAATGTGTGGGGATAAGAGATGAAAACAAACAAAGCAAGCCAGCTTCTCAGACTTCCTCCTCTTTCTTCCTCATCTCCAGCTTGTACACAATCTGGTAGCCATCATCCCAGGCGTAGAGCTGGCGCTCACGGGGGTTATAGCGGAGGCTGGCATGGGCACCATATCGCCGGGGAAAGTAAGACAGAGCAGCCTGTTCAGGGGTCAGGGTGCCACTGGCATCAAAGGCGCACTGGATGCGGGCCCTGCTGGCAGGGCGTGTGTTGTAGACAACATATAGGGTCCCACAGATGACGAAGGCGGCCTCAGCATTCTCCCTGGGACATGGTGTGTCCCACTGCTGCTCTGTGTCCAGTGTCTGTGGATCTAATTTGGCTAGACACAAGTGCCTGTCATCCTCCCGGGTGGCATAGACAGCCCAAATGCCCTCCTCATCAGCTGCCAGGTCGATGTAGGTGTCTGCTGTCAACCCGTAGGGGGGAATCAACCTCTCTGCAGGGAACACTGAGCTGTCCACTACAGTTCGGTTTGCCAAGTGGAATTTGATGAGTTGCAAAGTGTTCTCCAACTCACCGCCCCCTCCAGGTCCTCCAGGAGGCCTCCGGGCATAATAAAGAAAGCCACCATATACCAGCTGCCCCGTGCCTACCCAGGGGAAGGGCACGCGGACTCTGGAAGCTTTCCGGGCAGCCATGGCAAGGGTGAAGTCACGCAGCCGTGGGAAGACAAAGGCTGTGTCATTCTGTGTCCCATCTAATACATAGATCTTTTCCGTTGGGCCCAACGGATCCTTGGTCCATAGACCAGCTGGGCCACCGAACCTCTTGAGGATCTTCATTGATCTCACCTGAGAGATTGTGTAGCCACAATCTGTTGGGGAAGGAGAAAAGCAAAGTAAAAGGAAATAGAGACAGGAGTTAGATGCCTACAGCAGGGACTCCCACAGGGTGGGCTATCTGCAGAGCAGTGGGCATCTGCTCTGTGGATGCCTCCACTCTTAGGGAAGACTGAGAAACAGAGGACACCAGAGAGACCTGGGTCCCCAGAAACTCTTCTTAATATACTTGCCATTACACAGGTTTGCCCCCTAAAACAGATTCCAGGAGACAGAGCCACAGTACCCTGGGACAAAGAGAAAAAAAGGGAGACTACAGTTTGAGAGTGTGAGGGACCAGCTTTGAGATCACTTACCTGTCACCATATCGTACTTCTCATTCCTTCTGCCTTTGCTTTTGGTCCCAGGGCCTCCAGTCACCTTCTCATCGAGCTCTACACAAGGCAGAGCTGGGTTCTGGCTCTCCAGATAGTCCACCTCTCGTTCAAGACGGTCCACTCTCCCCGAGATGGTGTCAGCCTCAGTTCTGAGCGCCTCCCGCTCCTTCTCTGCCACCTCCAGCAGTGGCAGCATCTTGTTCTTGAAGTCTCGCAGCTCAGCAGCATGCCGACTACTTTGGTCCTGGCATTGGGCCAGGCGTTCCTGAAGTGATGCAGGGATAGGCAGAGGGTGGGCTGAAAGTTTACAACTCCCAGGCAGAGAGAGGCCACACCAGGGAGTCAGGAATGGGAAAATGAGCAAACTCAGCTAGACTTCAACAACCCCTTCCACTCCTACAGCAAAGGGAACCAGATGTTCCGAGGTGCTAAATGTGTAGGGAGCCCAGCTCAGATTCACCTAGGCCAGAGTCCTTCAGCCTGTGTTCTCCGAGCAGTGCCACAGAGTCATCTGGGCCTCTAGGGAGATCTCAGTGCATGAAGGTGGGAAGGGGTTTCTGCTCTATTATACAATTCTCCTCTTGGGAATTAAGATGTGATGGACTTCAGTGTGGGCAGGGGGAAAGATGCTAGAGACTTCAAACTGTTACAAGAAAAAGGCAGAAGAGGTAGGGCAGGAAGTTGCAAATTCCCTGGGAACCTCCAACTTCAAAAGAATCATCAGTTCCTTTTTAGCTCCATCCCCAGAATCCTGGTCCTCATTTCCACTCTCTCCCTTATCTCATCTAATCCCAGAGGTAAAACACAAAAGTCTATCTACTTGGGAATTGCTTTACATGGAGAAAGAACAAGGCATATAGCTTTGAGGATCCTCTTTATTAAAAAGCAGAATTATTTGTAGCTTCTTACAGGGCCCTATCTTACCATCTGCAGAACACCGATGAACTGGTTGAATCAACAGAAAATGTGGATCCTCCCAGGCTGCACTAGAAGAGAAAGGGGTCCCTCACCTCTAAGGCTGCTAGTCGGCGTTCCATGTACTCCACAAGGTGGTGCTGCTGTCCTTGAACGGGTCCGGACCATGACAAAAGGAGCAGGATGAGGAGAGGAGTGCTGGGCCCCATGGCAGCCTAGAGAATGAGGCCAGAGTAGAGTGTGCTGTTGGCCTCTTCCCCTGAGCCCATGGGTTAGCCATGGAGGCGGGGCGGGGGTGGTGCCTTCTCCCTCTGATCTCTGGGTCTCTCTCACTACTCTGGAATGCTTTCAGTCTCTTCACAACCCCCACCCGCTCCTTTCAGCCTGGATTGATCAAACACAGATGGCCCCCTAGCACAGCAGCCAGAAACCTTAACCACCTCCCTCCTCTGCTGTAGACTCCTCGGGAGGGAAAAAGAGATGGAAATCTGAGGGCAGAGACATTCTGGGCAGTCACAAAGGGAAAGGAGTAAGCAGCAGGAGGCAGGGACCCCAAAGAAAACTCCATTCCTGTGTTTTAGGAGAGTTCTTCCAGTGCTGATTTGTAAGAAACTGACATCATTAATCCTTCGCTTCTCCAGAAATAATAGAGTGGATTGTCTGCCTTCTTCAATGGAAGCTGGAAGCAGGGAAAATGAGGTTCCAGAGGAAGAGGCAGGAAAAAAAAAAATAGGTCTAAGTGGTCAAGTGGAACTTCTACAGCTCACTGGCGCCATCTTGTGCTAAGCACCTGGTGCCATCTCTCATGACTAAGGGTGAAACCAAGACTTAGATTTCACCCCAAGTGGATTCCACAAAGCAAGGAACTATGCCAGTCCTCTAACCCAAGGATCAAATAGAACTAAAAACACCAAAAAATAAGCCATTGAGAAGTTGGTTAATAACTGTTAATTATCTGGAAGTGAGAGTGATAGCAGTTATTCTACATGGCTTTCCAGGGATAGTCCCTTACCAAAACTGAAGTTTAGCGAGTTCATTATCTTCATTTGTGTGTGGGGGGTGGGGGGTGGGGGGTGGGGGTGGGGTAAGGGGTGTCTGAAAAAAACATGTTGTAGTCTAAACCAAAATAAATAGATTCTGACCTTCCCATTCCTCAGAGACTACAGGTCATTTCTCCTGGTTAGGTCAAAAGGACATTTCTAGGAGTTTCTTTATTTCTATATCCCAACTTTAGTTGCAGGAACCTAAAATTGATTAACTGACCACTGTAAAGTTGACTTGGCCCAAAACTGTGTCAAAAGAAGTCAAACAGTGAAGCACAGTGGCACATACTTGTAATCCCAGAAAGCCAAGAGGCCGAGGCAGGATTTCAAATTCAAAGCCAGTCTCAGCCATTTAGCAAGGCCCTAAGCAACTTAGTGAGACCTACTTCAAAATAAAAAATAAAAAAGGGTGGGGAAATATGGTTCAGTGGATAAGTTACCCTAGGTTCAATCCCTGATACCAAAAAAAAAAAAAAAAAAAAAGTCTATTACAGCATTTGCTCAGAGACCTGAGTGATAAATCCAGATAAGTTCTTACTTATCATCTGGGTTGTTTATTTTGCAGTGCTGTGATTGAAGCAAGGGGCTCAAATATGCTATGCAAGAGCTCTACCAGTGAGCTACATCCCCAGCCTCCAGCCCAAGAGAAAGTTTATTCACTTTAGAATCAAGAGAAACCTGATCAAAGTGCTCTATCTCTAAAATGACCACATCTCTAACAGTGCAGCTTCAAACAAGGGGAACAATAGTATCTTCCTGTGGCGACTCTATCTTCATTCTGCTACGTTAGATATTTAATGAAACATGCAGAAGTCTTCTACCTTTTCCAAAGGGTCAGGGTGAAATGATCTAAAAGTTCGGACCTTGGATTCTTGGAGGTCTATATAATGGAAACAAGTAGCTTTTGCATGAAGATTGAAAATGTTCTAATGCTCTACTGATGTTCAAATACAATGTGTTTTGCCATTTCAGAGGTATCATTTGTTCACTATAAAATCTTCAGAGGAGGGGCTGGAGCTGTGGCTCAGTGGATACGGTGTTTGCCTGGCATGCACAAGGACGTGGGTTCAAACCCCAGCACCAAGTACACAACGAAGTATCCAAGCAATGAAAGCGCCATGAAAAACTAATTAAAAAATTGAGTCTGTCTTTCCCTCTCTCTCTCACTATCCCTCTCTTAAAAAAAAAAAATTCAGAGGACTCTGTGGCAATGTTAAGTCTATAGAATTTACTCATGTATGATGCTTAGCTTTCAATTTTACTAGGAAATGAGAATTAGTGGTTCTTTTTTTTTTTTTTAAGAGAGGGACAGAGAGAGAGAGAGAGAGAAAAACAATTTTTTATTTAGTTTTTCACGTGGCTTTTTCTGCTCCAAAACTTCGTTGTGTACGTGGTGTTGGGGCTCGAACTGAGTACTTGCACATGCTGGGAAGGCACTGTAGCTGCTGAGCCACGGCTCCAGCCCAGAATTAGTGATTTCTATTTGAACTTTTCCTACCATGAGGTTCCTTGTTCAGTGAAACAGGAAGAGAATTCATCTGTTTAACAAGTTGCTAAGATGTCTACTGTTGATTATGATTCCTTTTTAATTTTTATTTTAAGTGACAAATACTAATTGTATGTGGCTATAAGGTGTAACATCATGTTTTGATATATGTATGTAATAGAAGGTTATGATATATATTTGTAACAGAGATTTCAGGCTATCCTTCCTGCTTAGAAGGCTTTTGCTAAGAGGCTGCCTGCCTGGGCATTGGTAACTAGGCACCACAGTAAGTAGAGCAGTAAGGGAAGGTGATCAACTGCCAGAGAAGGAAATGACACATAAGCTTTATACTGACAAAAGAAATCAGGACTTCATATATCAAGTTTATAAGTAATTTGTGGTTTTTTAGAAATTATTTCACAGATTTCTGATTGCATGATGAAAACTTCACCAGGAAGGGTTATGAGTGAAGTCTAATGTTGGCTATCACATTATGAAAATTTATGTTCAAATCCAGACATTTTCCAGAGGATGCATTTGTTTTCTCTGTCAATTAGCCAATACAATCTGGGGGGAGAGGATAAATTTATTAGCACAACCTATGATGAAAAATTTTCCCAAGTAAACATGCATTTCATATTTCCAAATGAAAATATATTTTACCTGAAAAAACAATACTCACATGGATAGATTTTTTAAAAAGGTGTCATTTGTTGATCCCCTTGTCCCCTTACAACAGAAGTAAAAATAGTCACGTGAATCAGAAAATTTACCCATTTTATTGATGCATTGCAATTGCTCTACATTTTACCATATTATGTAGAAAATACTGAAAATACAAGCTACTTTGTAAAACCAAAGACAAACATTGAATCCAAAGATAAACTATGTTTTACACAATGGACCCTTTTCCCGTAGTTAGTATTAAATTTTAAATATCTATTTATTTTGTTAAAATGATTATTTTACATACTCCCTAAGTACATCTGCATTACAAACAGCTCAGCAATTCTCAGGAACTGTTTCTAGAGGCTTGTTTGTAAAAGGAAGCACACAACCAGAAAAGGGAGAAAGCAAAAAAAGTTTAAACTGCGCACAATAACTAGCATATCAAATACATTTACTAAAGTAGGTATCCCATTGCAATATCAAGGATTCAAAGCAGAAATACTAACATTACATATAATGTACATATAATGTACTGCTACATGTAGTGAGATTATTTTTCAAGCTGAATTGAAACCACACATCATATAAAGTTTAGCAACAAACAACCATGTAGACATGCTGCACCATCCATCAGTTAAAAAAAATCAAAACAGGAAGCAGGCTCGGGCCATTCCCTTCACTGAGAGGCAATTTCATTTCCTATCCCAAAACAAACCATCTCAACTAGTGGATTTCTGCATAACAATGCTGAATAAAACACACATGACTGCTTGCCTGGCTAAGGGCAGTCGAGCTTAGCCCCTCTAGTGGAGGACGATGGATGAGCAATCACAAAAGCAGGCTGAGAATGGCCAGAACTGTTTGAAATGGAGTTCTTATTTCTGGGGTTGGCATTTCAGCTGAACACTGACAGTGGCATCACCTCCTGGGAGCTATTAAAAACTCTGGAGTGATCAAGGGTCCTGATGAGCCCCCATGGCTATTCTTAACCCTTCCCCACTTCCACTCTAACCAGGAAGGGGAAAAGCTGGGAAGTGCAAGTTCTGAGAGTGGACTTAAAGCCTTAAGCTGGTCTGAGGTCAGGCCATGGTGACCCAGGCCAGCTGCACATTACATTCACGGGGCTTCCCCCATGCCATCAGGACCAGCAATGTTAAGCCTCAGGGACAGAATCTAAAGCCACACTGAGCACATACACATTCAGCAGACACCAGTGGATTTTTATTTTGGTAAATCTGAAATGTCAATTTGCAGACTAAGACTGAAAATCTCTAAGGTTTTTAAAGCCACACTGCTAGTCAGGTGACTATGGTAATGATACAAATTCTTGGGTGTTATCTTTTCCCATGGAGTTATTAAGACTCCTATCTTAAATGGCATGTACTTATTATTGGACTAGGGGACAGAGGTGTGGGGTTTGTTTTTCCCCCTGCATCTCATTTAGTACAAAAACCATAAATCTTGTCCCTTGTAGAGGAAAGATAAAGAATAAAACACATTTCCATTAGAAACCAGACCTGCATGTAAAGAAGAAAATCAGAATGTGCTTGGTAAAAGGGAGACAAAGGTCACACACACTGACCAGAAAACTGTATAACACTAATGACAAACTACACAAACTGCTCCGCTATCTTGACCAATATAGTGAACATACAACTTAATACAATGACAAAAAAAAAAAACAAAAACAAACAAAATGGAAAACACAACATGTTCCTGGTAGGCTGTACTAACTACCTGCCCCATCTGGGAAGCCCTCATGCCCTATGAGGAAGAAATTCCAAATACTTTGACAGCTCCTCGGTGTTCAACCTGGTACAGAGCTTACTGACCAGGCTCCATGAAATCTCCCATCTCCATCCTGCACCTCCTTGACACCATCTCTCTATATAAATCCAGTCCTAGAATTATCCCTCAAATATAATTTTCAATTCAGATGGAACACATCTGTATCTCAGGGTTAACCTTCTTCCCCCAAATCCTTTATGGGCAGGAAAGTCCCCATCCCCAGTACCTTCTACTTGACCCAGATCCGTGGAGAAGCTGAGAGTACTAGGACAATTTCACAGCTTGAAGGGCCCCAAGAATATACACGTTGTTAAAAAGAAACCTCAAAAGCCTCAATGACTCAACAGGCTTTGGTTCTTTCTTAATATTCTTCACCGGTTAAGAAACTTTTCTTTTGAGTTTCTTGTTACCAGCAGCACTACAAAACTCCTCCTCATAGCATGGGGACATGGTAGGCAATACAACAGGCTCTTTGGTATAAACACATCTGTTACATGTTTTTTTCAACAAGCAAATATTTTACTAGCAAAGTCAACTATTTGCAGGAAGGACTATCACATGGGAAAAGGAAAAAAAATCTCATTCTAAAAGTGATTGCACATACTTCAAAAAACAAACAGAGAAATGCATATTAATATTGGCTTGACTCCTCACGGTTGCCTTCTGAATTCTCACAGAAGTAAGGTAGCAATGCACAGTGAGAGAGTCACGTGGGGAGAATGCTTCTGTGAGAACTCAGCTAAGAATTCAAAGTAGAAAGGGGTAGGGATGGTGGTAAAGAAGAAAGGTTGCTGTTTTTATTTTTCAATGTTGGCAGGAAAACTGAGAACAATGCGTTTACGCAACACAGCTACTAAACCTGTTCTGATAAATCCCAGTGAACAGTTTAGGGTCCACGGGGGCTTGCTGGTCCATCCTAAGGCAAGCTCACTGTAAACTCTATTAACCACTACATTATCATATAAGGCACTACAATAAGGGAAGGGAGGAGAAAGAGAAGGAAAAAGACACTGAACAACTCCTCACCAGACACACCTGTGCAAAACAATTCCAAGGGTCTCCTCTCCTTGCAGGCAATGCCCCTGCTCACTCAGCACTACAGTAATATGCTCTAATATAATTTCAATTAGTTCACATACATTCCAACAAGTATCAGTTCATTTTGGTTTAAATACAATGGAGACATTAATTCCATCTCCGGGGTAACACTGGAGGATCAGATACACACTAAATACACAATTCAAGTGTAATCACTACACATTTGATTACAAATAACATTTTGGGTTAGCAGGAAAAATTGCTTGTTATATTTTTCTAATCAATATGTACATATTTAATTATGCAAAATATTAAAACACCACCATTACAAAACTTCTAAAATATTTTTAAATTCAGTAATAAACTTTTAAAATATTTTTTGCAATTCCTACATGCACTTATTATATAAGTCTTAATAAGAGAGCATTCAATTTGCTGCTGGCATACAAAGGAAGCTACTTTAAAGTATAAAAGCTATACACAACAACGTTCTCATCCGGTTTCATATTCTTCAGCTTTTTCCCCAAGAAATCACAATACAGAAGGGAGAAATAAGGAAAACACAGAGGCATATTATTGAAATTCATAGTAATCTTTAGGCAAAGTTCGTCAATGCCAACAACCTGTAGGCACAGCTCACCAATGCCAGTATCTCAGTAGAGATTTTGCATATAGTAAAACCACCACCATACAGTAACAACCATCTTAATGGCTTTTCTAGTAATAAAATGTAAATTAGAAGAGAAGAACTTTTAAAAAATAATTTAGGAAACAATTCATGGTGTTTCATGTAGAAGTATTTAGAAGTATAGAATAGTACTTTCAAAGCGGGCACAGATTCCCGCATACTGAGCTGCCAGCAAATGGTGAGCTACCTTTTTAACATCGCTTTGTAATAAATGCAGGAGTAAATGACAGGAAGTGCAAAATACCTAACTAGTTTTGCAAAGAATTAAAAAGTTGTCCTTTAAGTATAAAGTGACATAAAAACAAAATAAAACACTGCGAATTTAAATGTTCCATAAACAAAGGTAAACTCTTTTTGCCTGATAGTAAAATATGGACTTGAATAAGCTGCTTTGAAAATAAAAGAGGCAATTAAGTCTTGGTTTTTAAGCAAAAAGTAATGATTCTTCTTTTCTCACTTGTTACCAGATTTCACTAAATCCTTCTATCTGCATTTTTCCTCTCACCAGTAATGGCAATAAAACAAACTTAAATAAAGAAAGGCTTCACTTATTTTCAAAAGTGTTTATAGAAATCAAGCCAGACAGACAAAATATTTTTCAAAGGGAAACTTCAGAATGATCTCTCTTCCTTGGTAACTGCAGAAGATGGGCTTCTGAACTCTTCCAAATACCAAAAATGCTGTCATAAAAATAAAGAATTAAAAATAGGACAAACTTGGAGACTACAATAATGCAGTCAACACTGAGACAGGTTCCCCAGAGAAAAGCCTTCTGCTTCAGTGGGCCCCTGCAGAGCAAGTTGCTGGCTAAGGAGTTTCAAGAGAGGGTAAAAGGAGGTGCTTACCACAGCCCATTATTAAGAACTCAGGGCCAGGAGCAGGCAGCCATGAACCCTCCTCCCTCATGCTCACCAACTACAAATAAGAATACTGGCTGATCTTAGTAGGACTCAGCGGGTATCCAGTGTAAATTGTTGAGCCTCGGGAAGACCCAATGTAGGACTGGGTGGCAAACTGGTGTTGGTACTGAGCAGGAGCCACACTGGCAGAAGTGAGGAGACTAGGCCCAACACTGACAGGGACCTGGTGCACCAGAGTGCTAGGGTGGGTGGTGTAGGCTGCAGCATGCCTTGAGGAGCCCTGCGGGGAGAAAAGATGAGCAATGGAGCTGGTGGAGCCCAATGCAGCAGCAGAGGTGGGGGCAGCATACGTATACAGGTGAGGCTGGCTTGGCAGGTGAGCAGGGGCTGGGGCCAGGTGTGGGTGCCCCGTCGAGTGCAGTGGGCTGCCATGCTGGAAGGCGTAGGGGGCTTGGGAAAGCGGGGCCACAAATGCCTGCTGCCTGCGGGGAGCAGGGTTGCTGCTTCTCTCCTGCGAGGTTGGAGCTGACGATGACTGCTGGTTCTGGAAGGAGGAAGAAGGGAATGAGGAATCTTGAGGTCACTCTGGTTTGGCACTAAAGGTCAAGTGAAGAACTGAGGTTCTGACATGTATTGTTTCTAGACTGCCACAACACAGAATCTCCCTAGACTGGCAATGAATGTGGACAGAAGTTGGCCACCCATCCCTCTACCTCTAAGCAGAACAGATCCTACCCCAGCTCAGATAGCAGTAGTTTGCTCTTCAATGAGAGAGGAAGGGGAAAATCAAGAAAAATCAAGAGTTCACAGGGCTCCCCATGCCTGCAAGTTAGTGACTGTTAATTCACCCCTATCCTGGCATTAGCGATTTTGACTTTTCCCTAACCACTGCTTTCTTCTGTTCTCTTCTAAGTTTTTCACATCCCTCCTGACATGTGGGACTAAAACATATACACTAACTTAAATTTACATTTGCACTTGCATGTGCTCTCTTCTCTCTCTCTCAGTTATACCCTATCAACACCTTCTCACTACTGGTACACATCATACAACTACCAGAGTTCTAACTCAGAAAAGAGTGAACACAAAAAGAAATAAAGTAACTCTCACTACCCCATCAGAGAATGAGATGGCAGGGAACAGTGAGGGGCAAATCCCAGACTGAAGCCTTGAGCAACAAATAGGATTAGAACCAGTTGATTTACCTGGACAAAAGAAAGAAAGGAGGCTTTTCCTATCTCCTGACTCAAGTAAACAGTGTGAGACTCAGGTTGGCCTGGGAGATAAAAGAAGAATGAATCTGGTCTCAAAGCATGTGGTGGAGCAGGACCCGGCATGGTTAAAGCATCCTAGTCTCTATCTAAATTGCAGACATTTTTCTAATCTTCCAGGCTAGAGAAGGGTGGTCTCCAGGAACACCTGGAAAGCACATCCAAAATACATTTACAGAGCAGAGGAAGAAACAGCACATGCAGATACGACGCAGGCCACAGAACACCAAATTGTTTGACACAAAAGGAGCTTCATTTGGCTTTATTCAGCAGTCCAGCCAGAAGCAGGGTTCTCCAGAGAGTAACAACAGTGGGGGGCCCAAACAGAAGGCAGCAGCCCCTAGCGCTTACCTGGCTAAGGTTGAGTGGCTGTGCTGCGGTGGTCCCCCCGCGTTGCGCTCGATACCCTGTGGGGGTGATACAGCATCCAGATGACTGACCACTCACTGAGGCCACTGGCTTGGTCTTACTGCTCAGGAGACCTAAAAAGGAGTCAGGGCATAGTATCACTGAGCTACCATTAGTCCACATGTATATGTAATCTGCAAGAGTTGGTCTCAAGTGTATCTTATTTTTCAATAATATCTACACTAGAATTTTAAGTATCAAAAGGGTTTATATTTATAGGAAGGATAGGATCTTGCCTTCCTATGAACACTTTTGACATTTAAATATCCTAAAAATTACCAATATCTCAGTTCCACATTGTCATTCTGTTACTTATTTAAAGTGATTTCTTGTATACAGCAGGCAATTAGATAATATTTATTCAAGTAAACATTTTGAGGATCCTTTGTGAAGGTTTGTGGAAAGACAGAAAAGAAATGGATAATACTCTTTCTCTTCTAGTGTAGTCTTGTCTAGGCAGCTCCTTCTCAGTGGCAATTGAATGCCAAGGATGCGGAGGATGAATTTTTGGTATCAGTATAACCATCTGTGTCATACTTGCATAAACAGTGTTCTGTTATGGATTAAGTTACTGCCACAGTCTAACAGATTCTAATGTGAAGGTATTGTGGTAAGTCTCAGTTTGGTTCTCTTCAGACTGTCCCACTGAAGACAAGGTAGAACTTCCTGATGCCAGGGTACTGAAAAAATTATTAGGACCTGTGTCTACTGTTGAGCCCAGAGAATATAGGCTCTCAGAAGTCAACGAGAATTCACTGCTCCAATTTTCCTACTGGGAAACATAGAAGGAAAAAAATGTATTGAATTGTTCTGTGATTTTTTTTTTTTTTTAGATTTTTTTAAAGCTGACACCAAATACAATCTCATTTTTTTATTAATCCAAGTGGAAGATAAACTGATGGCAAAAAATAATTTCATATCACAGAGAACTGATTTCTGAACTAAGTACTCTTTCAGAATATCTACACACCATCCTAGACTAAGGGCATAAGCATACACACATTAAAGGAGAATTCAACTCTAGCTGTGAAGACAGCACTTACCTGAGGCCTGGGTTGCTACAGTGCAGTCACCAAGTTGAGTTTTCAGTGGAGGTACAATGATGGTACGGGTGCCACTGCCATCTGCCACAACTCTACCAGGCCCCTCCAGCAGCGACCCATTATTGCCCCGGAGGGCACTCAAGGTATCAGTGGAATATGGGCTGCTCAAGGAAGAGTCAGAGTCTGGAGAATCATTGACAGTGACGTAACTGATGACATTAGACCTCGGCTTCAGGCCAGAGCTGAAAAAAGGAAAATACATGAAAATTCAACTGCCCTTTTAAGTAATGTCTTAGAAAGTTTCTCATTCTTTCATGGGAACAATGATAATGACAGTAATGATAAAAAGAGCAGCAGCTAATCTCTAAGTGCTTACTAAGGCACAATTTTTTCTTCTTTTTTTTTTAATAGAGAGAGAGGGAAAGGGAAGTGGGAGAGAGAAAAGAGAGAATCAACTTTACTTATTCATCTGGCCTTTATTTCTCCTACACTTAGTTATATACATGGTGCTGGGGTCTGAACCCACAGAGATTAAGGAATTTGTTTAAGGTCACACAAAGAATATATTTCACCACATAACTGTTAGAGATTTTATGCCAAATTTTTTTACAAAACAGATGACACCATTACATGAAGTTTCTTTTAAAAAAAATTATACTGGTATTACTTAAAAAAACTGTCTTTGGGGCAAGTTTAGGATGCAGGTAATAGTCATAAATGTATATTAATGCAGTGGTGATGATTATGTGGTAAATATAGTAAATGGCGAAGACATTCAGACCCAAGGCAGAATGACTCCAGAGTTCATACCTATTTCATGCTGTCTCTTAGCCATTCTCATGCAGTTATTTCAACAATATTCTTCAAACACTTTTTTTTTTGCTATCACCTCTCGAGACTATGGTGACTAGTCAAACTTTTCACCATATGTTCTTTTAAAAACAGGTATCTTTGCTGATTCCTCCCCCCACTATTATGGTTTAGATCTGGAATGCCCCCCAAAGACGCATTTATTGAAGACTTGGTCCCCAATGCAGCAGTGTTCAGAGGTGGGGCTTTTGGGAAATGACTGGGAGTTGGTGGAAACTTTGGAAGTGGGCCTACTTAGAGGAAGTTGCTGACGGGGGCATACTTTGTTTAATCTCTCTTTCTCTGGTTTGCTCCAACACATCCTTCCACCATGATGTACTATATTACCTCGCTACAGGCCCAGAAACAATGAAGCTAGCTGACAATGAACTGAAATCTCTCAAATTGTAAGCCAAAATAAATCTTTCCACCCTTTTGTTTTTCTCAGGTATTTTGTCACAATAATGAAAAGCTAACTAACACACAAACTTTAACTTTTCCTTATTTTTTAGTAAGTCTAGTTCCAGTCAAAGCAATCAGGCTGGTTATATCTCATATATAACCAGTTATATATAACTTTTGCTACTACTGTCATCTTTCCTCTCTAGAAGGTTTACTTTTTCCTCTTCCCCAAATCAGTGACCATTTTTAAATCTTAGTTTCAAATCCTCTATCTTATAAATAGCCTTTTTGAACAAAGGGAATCTAAATTCCTAATTTACTCTTTCAAATTAATTTAACTTTCACTTATATATGACTCTATGTAAAGTTTAAGTTACTTTCTCAAGTAAAAGCTGGATTATTCCCTCTTATATATGCCTAACACCAAAAGTCCAACAAAGAACATACCACAAAAGGGGCTGGAGCGCTGGCTCAGTGGTTTTGGCGCTTGCTTGGCAAGCATGAGGACCCAGGTTCAAACCCCAGCACCATGTACACAACTAAGTGTTGGAGCAACGGAAGCCATGTGAAAAACTAAATAAAGTTGTTTCTCTCTTTCTCTGTCTCTCTTACTGTCCCTCTCTCTTTAACAACAACAACAACAACAACAAATAATAATAATATAACACAAAAGAATCAAGGCAATTAACTATGCTCACATTAAGAGAAGTGTAGATCATAGTTGTTAAACTAACCTACTCCCTCTTAGTCAACTGTCTAGTTAAGACTGGACTAAGGTAGTAGAATAGGAGGAAATACTTTGATATTTAAATTCATCAGCTTTCAGACCATATAGCATAGGGCAAAAAGAAGGCAGGCCTAATAACATTGTACCTCTTAAAAAGAGGTCTGCTCAGATTAACAAACTGCATAAATTTCAAATATCTCTTATCTACCTACTCATTCTAATTAACTGCTCCCATGCTTCTGTTATGGTATGTTTTTAGACTATAAACTTTGAGGACCGCAATCATGTTGTGGTATAACATGCATTCCAAGTCAGAGTAGCCAAACAAGTTGATATATGCTTGCTCTCTTATATATCAGGAAGATGATTTAACTGATGAGTATGTATAACATTACAGAAAACTTAACAATGCACAGTTATGGGAACTTAAGTGTTTTTGTTGACGTATCCAAGGCCATGCTTCCAAAGTTCCTTCTTTTGTCCTTTTCATGTAAACACTGGACTACTTGGCTAAAGCCAACAGTCTAAACCCAACAGAGCCAGTGAATCATTCGTCTGTCTTACCTATTGGGCTTATATTTGTTGTCCTCCTCCTCATCAGTGTCACTTCGAATAGTGATGACACTCACAGGAGGGCTGGGAGTATCTGGAATGATGATTGGCTGATGCTGATCTTGGACAGGGACTAGGGAATTATAAGAAGATGTGGTACGGAGAGGACTGCTCCCAACCAGAGAATAGACTTGGGAAGGCAGAACATCCAGAGAGGATCTGTTGGAAAAACACACAAGGAAAGACTGTTCAGTTCTTGGCTCCCCAAATTGCACATCTTTTCCTGAGACTCCTTCCTAATTTGCTCTTTGATTTTTTTTATCTAATTATTAGGCTAACACTTAACTATGAATGTTGTGAATATGATTGTCCCTGTCCCCCAGATAACAGTTGCCTTTGATTGACCTTTAACAAGTTTCGTGGCCGATATCTGTTTAAGAAGTGCAGATGTATCCCTCCTTAAGTTGACTGAATCAAGCTGACTGGGAATTCCTTATTTTAACAAAATAAATATTCTGGTGAGAGCTGAGGGGTTAGAGCTGCCTTGTGAGCATGCTCCCCAGCTGCCCCCATATCAAAATTGTTTCTTCATTTCATATAGAAGCTCGAGCATTTATTTAGAGCTGTCTGTGGCATATGAAAATTTGATTTTACAGTACTGGGGATTCAACTCAGGGGCACTCTACCACTGAGCTACATCCCCAGCCCACTTTATTTTTTATTTTGAGACAAGGTCACACCAATTGCCCAGACTGGCCTTGAATATGATACTCCTGCCTCAGTCTCCTGAGTAGTTGGGATTATAGGTGTGCACTAGCACATCTGGCTTTAACTACGAAAGTTTTGGTGAAAAATTACCTACTCTGGCTAGAGTTTCCAGGGACAAGAATGGCAAGAGATAAACAAAATTTGTGTGTGTGTGTATATGTGCCTTTTAACTCAGAATTTAATTTCACCCTGTAAAGTGGGCAGAAAAAATAAAGCATCATAAAAGCAGCCTGAATTTAAAGTTGCAGAAGAGCAAAAGGATGATCATAACCAGGACAGACCTGGTGTGCATGCCCAGATGAAAATGCTACCCCTTGCTCAATCTGGCAAGTACCCGCTGCTCATACCACAAGTATGCATACAATATTCCAAACCCTAGGCAGCATGTCTCTCAAACTGTTAGCTTTTTTTTTTTTAAAGAGAAAGGGACAGTGAGAGAGACAGACAGACAGACAGAATCAATATTTATTTAGTTTTTCACATGGCCTTCACTGCTCCGAGACTTCGTTGTGTATGTGGTGCTGGGGTTTGAACTCGCGTACCTGTGCATGCAAGGCAAGCACTGTAACCACCGAGCCAACAAACTGGTATAGTTTTAACCACTAGTCCTAACAAGACTTACTTGGAAGAGACTGGAACAGACTGCTTATTCTTCTTTGAAGGGAGGGAACTGGATTGCTGTCTGACAACATGGGCAACACCAACATTCAGAGGCTGAGCAGCGGCCAATGTCACGTGATTGGTCAGCAAGGATGGCTGCTGCATGATAGTGCTAAACTGGTTACCATGAGAGTGAGCATTCCTATACCAACAGAAAGAAACAGCGTGGAGTGAATTCCAAAACCCTGGAAAATCAGGACCAAACAGTTGTTAAAAGTGCTTAAGACAGGCTGGAAAGGTGACTTGCCTGGTATGCACAAGGACCTGGGTTTGAACCCCAGGATCACATACACAATTAAGTGTCAGAAAAACAAAAAACAGATGAAAAAGAAATAAAATTACTTTTTCTTGCTCACTCTTAAAAAAAAAAGTGCTTAAGACAGCTGAGTTTTATTTTTAAAATCAGGCACCTGGATTATAAAACTTGAGGCCCTCTCTATACCTCTTCTTTTGGGGCCTTCTTCACCCGCAACATCATGTCCTGCCTTATCCAATTCACATCACTTCTAATCACTTAAAAGACTTTCTTCAAATATGGAGTAAATGATTCCTGACCTTAAAACCTATTATTTTCCTATATTCAAAATTTTCTTATAATTCCAACTCCTACCCTATTATGAGGTGTTACGTGTGTGTGTGTGTGTGTGTGTGTGTGTGTGTGTGTGTGTTTAAGGATTTCAGATAGAGATGAATTTTCCCTTATTTTCTTCCTGGTCTTTCCATATCATCAAGTGCTCCTACCCTAAAGGATCTGCCCTTACAATCTCCCACGGAAAAAGGGAAGGTACTTGCCTCCAGTCTGCTAGCTGCTGGCCACTCCCCATGGCCTCTGGAATCACTGCTGTGGGCTGGACAGAGTTGTGCAGTGCTACCCCGGGCAGCTGTTGCCAAGTTGAAGGCAGGAGAATTTGTTGAGTTCCACCAGGCCAAGCTTGCTGTAAGGAAACACACATAAAAACATCCAAACTTGACTCATTCTTGTCTTTTTCTTCTGTTTTTTTTAATTGAAAAAAAAAAAAACTGTATCTTAAAAAAGTTGCTTGTAGATTGTTAACTTGCAGTGATTAATAAAGAAAGGTCAGAGGGGCTCATGGCTACAAGTCTTAGGAAAAGCAAAGAGAACATACTGTGGTTTTTTTTTTTTTTTTTTTTTGGTTGCCTCCACCACTGGCCACCAGAGTGTTAAGAAATGAAGATCCCTGCAGTTAAAGAGTTTCTATTATACTGGAGAGAAAAGGAGTCTGAATGATCAGAGGTGAGCTCTGGTTAAATGTTGGAGTACCATTTTTATAATAATTGTAAAATATACATCCCTAGAAAGAATTAAGAAGACTCCCTTGGTATTAAAAAAATAAAAATGCTGGGGATGGAGCGGTGGCATGCTTGCTTGGCATGCATGAGCATATGGGTTTGAACCCCAGATCACGTACACAACAAAAGCACATGAAAAACTAAATAAAACTGATTCTCCATCACTGTCCCTCTCTTTAAAAATAAATTTAAAAAATGCTAAAATTGGAATGTACCAATCAGATAAGACATCATGTCAATTCAACCCATAAAACACAAGGCAGAATTGTTCCCTTTTTTAAAAAAAGGGGCCAGAGGTATATGAGCAAACATGCTTATGTCAGCAAGAGAAAGCTAATGCCATCATTTACAGCCATATGACAGGATTAAAAATTCGGGCAGTAAAATGTTTAAGAAATAGATGCTGAAAGCATCACACTGTTTTTATGTTACCTAAAATATATTTTTATGTATTATTTGTAGGAATATACTTCAACATTAAAACTGATTATTTCAGGGCTGGAGCAGTGGCTGAGCAGTTACAGTGCTTGCCCAGCATTTACAAGTACAAGGGTTTGAAACCCAGAACCCACTTACACAGCTAAGTGTCACAACAAAGAAAGCCATGTGAAAAACTCAATTAAAAAAAATTGATTCTGTCTCTTTCTCTCCATGTCCTTCTTTCTTTAAAAAAACAAAAAACAAAAAACAAAAACAAAACCTTGAATACTTCAAGAAAATACATTGCTTCTAGTTTTTAACAAGCTATGTCACTTGCAATAGACTGAGCAATAAATATTTTCTGTGGTTCTTGTATAAATTCTGGCATTCTCTGAAAAAATGAGAACAGATTTGAAAGCTTCCTTTTTAATTGAATTCTGCAGTAAAATTACCTACAATACTTGGGTACATATGGTTCTGTTTCATGAATTTCAAACTGCAAGCCATCACACCCTGCTTTAAAAATATTACTGCAAGTAACAGATCCACTTGTTACAAATACTGGTTCCAAACAAGAAGCCTTCAAAGCAGAGAAACTGCAAACATGTCTGCTACCATACGCAGAATTTAAAACAAAACAAAACAAAACAAAACAAAACAGAAAATAAGAGAAGTATGTTAAGTCACACCATGCGTCTTTCCATAAGCCAACACCTGCACAAGACAAAGCATGTAGTTTAATACAAAGCAAGAAATAACATTCCAAAGTGAGGCAGAAATCTGGCGTTCCAAGCGACGAACTGTTTTGACAGAGAAAGAACAAAAATATGCAAAGCTTAGCAAATGGCTAGTGCAAACTTAAGAAAAGCAGCAAAGGAGAAGTGTCAACTAACATTCCCAATCTCAAAACTGTAGGTGTGCAAGTTGAAAGCGGTGGCTTGGATTAACCAAGTTGGAAACATATCTGATTCCCTTGCACTCAGGTTTTGTTATGAGAAAATTGATCTGGAAATAACAGAAACTTCTAAACTGAAAACCAAACATGTTCCAACCAAGTATGTTTCTGGAAGTGTTTTCACTCATATAAATACTTAAACAACAAAAGATGGGGCTGGAGCAGTGGTGGCTCAGCAATTACACCGCTTGCCTGGCATGTGCAAGGACGCAGGTTCAAACTCCAGCACCACATACACAACAAAGTGTCAGAGCAACAAAAGCCACATGAAAATTTTTAAAAATTGATTCTCTCTCTCTCTCTCTGTCACTGTTACTCTTTCTTTATATATTACAAAAAAAAAAAAACCCTAAAGAAATTTAAAACTGCTTTAAAAGATGAAAAATATCAGAATTTGAAAGTATCAATTAGGTTTTCAAATGCTTACCTAATTTTAAATTTCAAATAATGAATACTGGAAATCTGAAAAACAATTCTAACTCTCCTAAATAAACCAAAACACAACAACAACAAAAAAATCACTCTGAAAGTTACTAATCCTGAAACACACTTCAAAGTCTTGTTTGTTTTTCCTATGACTAAGCCTGATATTACAACTATGTCTACATTCAGTGACTCTTCCCCATGACTTTTAATAACAAAGATACTGCATTTACATAGTTTGTAAATTGTTTTCTTTTTTATAGTGACTTACTTGTAAAATAAATAATTTTTCCAAAAATCCCTAAAAATGAATTCACTTTCAATTTCAATCGATAAAGTGACCTCCAAGCACATTCTAAAGGGAGCAGCTTTAAATGAAAGATAGAAGCTGCCACTGATCATGAGTGCCAAAAAAGAGCTATTTTCGAATATTTACAGAAGGAAGGTTAATGTTAACCGATAAAGCACTAAATCCAGAGCATCTTAAGCGTTTATACATGCACAGACATTTTAGAAGCATAAAATTGCAAAAAACGAAAGAAGCTAACTTGCCAAGGAGTTCAAATTTTGGCCATCCAGGTACCTGTAGCGAGCCAAACTAAAGGCCATTTCCTTCATTCTCAAGGAAAGGAGGGTAAAAAATGGGGCAGAAAACAGGTAATAGTGTTGAAGCTCTTCTGAGGCTATATTAAGAGCTTTTACCACACAAGGCTGGCAAAGAAGAATCAAACTGGCTCTTTAAGCAAATGTTGGGGAGGAAAACAATGAGACATTAAAGATGTAGCAAGAACACAGCCACAAGATGGCACATGCTTCCATGCCTTCTGCAAAAACTAAGCTAATTTTTTTTTTAAATTAAGAAAACCGGAGGAAAATAAAACAAAAACAAACAAGAAAAAATAAAAAAGAAAGAAACCAAAGAAACTCCGTTAGTAACACAATCAAGTGAGGGGAATTACCAGTACAGCAGCAGTCTGTTCAACCAGCGCCGGCCGGCCGGCTGCGCAGCTCAGAGTAAAGGGCACCGCATACTGCGGTGTGATGGTGGCTACTTGAGGGTGGAGAGTTGCTACCATTAGTGGTGTACAGCTTCCCTGAAATGTAGATTAGGCAGTGAGTGAAATAAACACTGAGGCAGGTCATCCGGATTCAGAAGGGTTCTCATTCCCCCCAAGTTATTATCAACAATAAACAGTCATTTCAAATCACTTAAAATTCATGTATGAAACACAACTTTTCCCCTTCAACTAGGCGGAGCATTGGCCCATTAGGTCAAGTGTCAATGGCACAAAGTAAAAAAGTATAGGAATCTTTCTTGAGCTAGATTCAGAGGATCAGTTCAATAAAACAAAGGCATTTATCAAGAATTCCTTCTACTCATAATATAGGATTTTTGGATTTCAGAATTTCATGTTATGAGTCATAAGCATTTCCATATAGAATTTAATATCTCCAAGTTGTTACACTGCATAAATACTTTAGGATTTTCTCAAACAACTTAGTTTTTTGTTTCATGGCAAATGTAACTTTTAAAACCGTGTACAGCATGGTTAAACCCAAGGAATGAGGGAATGTAATACCTGAAGAGGCATCCTGATGTGATTTTTTTATAGCCTTTCAACTGATAAAATTCTAAGAGTAAAAAAAAAGAATCTTATCATTTAGAATCAAAAATGTTGCATGTATACTATATTTTTAAAATGCTATGGGAGAGAGAACTTCATTCCACAAAATCAGAATAAATTTACTCAAGTGACCATTTCACAGTGTCTAGACGCTAATCCCTGCAAACCTAAGACAGTGGCAGAATTACAGTGTTAGGAATGAGAATACTGTTCCATTACAGATGATTCATTTTAAGACCACTGAATCATGACCAAGAAAGATCTTATATTCAAAGCATATTCAAAGCAAATAACATTTTCTAGGACAAAACATCTCATTCTCAGTAGTACTTCAGCAATACTGAGCATCCACATTGCCCTGGTTTTTACCTGTGTGAGAACTCCTGACTGTATCTGTAGCGGCTGAGCAGCTGGCGCCTGGGGTACAACTGGCACACCGTTATCCATCCTCACAGGGAATCCAGAATGCTTTGTTGTTGCTTGCAGCCCAGCTAGTGAAAACAGTGCCACAGTGAAACTGCTTAGCAGGATCTGAGAGTACTATTTGGAGAATTTTTGTTTGTTTTTAGCTTTTCCACTACTTAGATTTTAGTTCTAGACACTTTAAGGCAAAGAGTTTTTACTCATAGTCTCAGAAGTGAAAAAAAGAGGGCAGGTAGAGATGTGGTTCTCTTCAGGTTAAATTAATGTAAAGACGTTTGATACAGGAAGGGTTGGTTGATTTTAGGGAATTCTATTTTAAATGTTATAAAATTTAAAACACAATATTCATCCAATCCCCATCAACAGTATAGGCAAAAAGCAAACAATAAACCTTCAGTTAATGTTACATTCATCTTTTAATTCACTAGGGGAAGAAAAGCATGTGTTTCTAAAACTATCTAAATGCAAAGACTTGAATATAGTTATAACTTTGGGTTAAACAAGAAAAATTATGAAAAACTCAGTAATTCATAATCTAAGTTACTCTTTTAGTGAGAATATTTAAAGGATTTTTTTCCTTCATTCCTCAAAAAATATAACCTAGTTCACAATCATATTTTATTTTTAGCCAACAGAAAATGGAAGAAATTATGCTTAGGATAAAAATATTTAAAAAGCAGACAATTCAATTTGTGGAAACTTTCTTCTACTTGTTTTAGAAATCTCTTGTCATTGACAGTTCTTAATATGGCTCATTTGTGGACAGCTAGGAAAATCAAGACTCTCTGCAACCTTTAAAACAGTGACTATTGGGCTGAAGCGGTGGCTTGGCAGTTACTGCGCTTGTCCGGCAAGCGTGGGCAAGCGCGAGTACATGAGTTCAAACCCCAGCGCCATATGCACAATGAGGTCTCAGAGCCATGATGGCCACATGAAAAAATAAAACAGTGACCATGGGCTGAAGCAGTTGTTTGGTAGTTACAGCACTTGCCTGGCATGCACAAGAACCTAGGTTTGAACCCCAGCACTACATACACAATGAAGTGAAGTAATAAAAGTCACATGAAAAACTAAATAAAATTGGTAGCTCAGTGGTTGCAGTGCTTGTCTGGCATGTGTAAGGACTCTGATTAAAACGCCAGCACCACGTACACAGCAAAGTTTTGGTTCAAACCCCAGCACTGCGAAGTGTCAGAGCAACAAAAGCCACATGAAAAACTAAATGAAAATTGTTTCTCTGTCTCTCTCTTCTCTCTCTTACTGTCCCCTCAATCTTTAAAAATAAATAAATAAATAAATAAATAATATTCTCTCTCACTGTCCCTCTCTTAAAAAAAACAAAAAACAAAAAAACAGCAGCTCTGTCTTACTCTTCTTTTTATACATCATGCTCCTCACACAAATCCTAAATAAACATTTCCTATAAATAGGAGGGGGGGCTCAAGATAGTTCTTTTTGACAAGACTTAAGAGCCCTCTGCAATTTCTTCTAAACCTGCCCTATTTTAAACTTTTAATACAGAGAATTAAATTTCTGTTATGCCTCTGATCCACTATGCCTATGATTTTAAGTGAGGAGACAATCATTTTAATTAGAAGACTCCACCAATGACATTTTCTTGCTATCACCAACTCTTCCTCTTAATATTATTAGAGGAGTCAAACAAGAACAAACTATAAATTATAAAACTACTAATTTCAGCAAGTCACTCTTCCAATTTTCCCCTTCAGTAATTCGTAAGTGATGTAGTAACAAGCTGTCATCAAGAAAAATATGTTCTTGAAATGTACAAAGTAAGAGTCTAATAAAATCAGAATTATAACTTTAAACAAAAATTGATACTTGGGCTGGAGCGGTGGCTTTGCAGTTACAGCCCCCCCTTCCTATTTATAGGAAATGTTTATTTAGGATTTGTGTGAGGAGCATGATGTATAAAAAGAAGAGTAAGACAGAGCTGCTGTTTTTTTGTTTTTTTTAAGAGAGGGACAGTGAGAGAGAATTTTATTTATTTATTTTTTATTTTTTAAAGATTGAGGGGACAGTAAGAGAGAGAAGAGAGAGACAGAGAAACAATTTTCATTTAGTTTTTCATACATGCCTGGCATGTATGAGGATGTGGGTTCAAACCCCAGCAACATGTACACAACAAAGTATCGGAGCAACGAAAGCCACATGAAAAACTAAGTAAAATTGATTCTCTCTCACTGTCCCTTTCTCTTAAAAAAAAAAAAAAGATGTAATAGCAAAAAGTAACAAACTGAGATATCAAGATTAAAAAGTTGGGTGAAAGGTTGTCAAACTCATGTATTAGACCTAGCAAAGGCATAGCAACACATAATCTAGGGGAACCATAAATATATAGGGGGAAGGAAGGGGAAAGGCAGCGGGTAGGGACAGGGAGAGAGGTGAGGGAGGCATCAAGGGAAATAATCAACAATGTAGCGTCCTCTACCACCCCCCCAAGAATCCAAATAATACTTATGCAATCATTTAATTCTGGAGAATTCACAATCTAAACATTTATATTGATTGTAGGGGCGAAATATAGAAGAATCAAGATCCTGGAGTGTGGGTGATGTGGTTTAACTCTGGTTTAAGAGCAAATGCATATCGTATTGTTACTTAATATGCATTTATGATTGTACAATAACCCAACTCCTTAATAAAAATTTAAAAAGAAAAGATTAAAAAGTTGCCAGCCATGCTTCCTTAGGCAATGTGTCTAATAAGAAGCCCAAGCAGCAAAATTCTTCTCTATAGTCCCAGGGCACATGGCTAACTTCAAGACAACGTCATTCTAAAAGCCTCCTACAAATTGGCAGGAACTGAGGAGGCAAAATTTAGGAGGAAATGTTTACTACAGTAGCTTATATCTATGGCTCTCAGAGTGAAAAAATAAATGGTGACAAAATCACAGAGTAGTTACCCCTAAGCAAAATGTATAACTATTTTGGTCAACTGGAAGAGTATAGAAAGCAATTTATAGTACTAACCTAAAAAAAGTACGAGATTGCTACAGTTATTTAGGCTAAGCCCTAGCAGTGGAGCTAGGTTAAAACTAGTTGCTTAGTTCCTCCAAAAAATGAAAACAAGGAGTAACAACATTCTTCCTGAATCCTGACCTAAGAGAATTAGGTGGTTTTTTGTTTGTTTATGTTAACTTTTATTTTACTGACTATTTATAGCCCTTTAAAAAGAAAGAACCATGGATACAAGGAAAGAAGTAAAACTGCCTAACTGATAAGAATCTATCCTTCTCTAAGTATAGGAATCTTGAAAACGAACAGATGATGAAAGAAAGTGGTCAAGCTAGAACAGAGGACTGGGGCAGAAATGAGTATATGGTAATGGCTATCAAGTCAACTGACACCTCTTTACAGCTATGAGAGCTTAAATACTAAAAGGTAATACAGAATAATACTTCAAAATATGTACATCATGAATCCCCTGTCTGAGTTTAAATCATGGTTCTGCCATAAACAGTTGTAAGACTGGCAGATGAGGATTTTCTCATTTATAAATTGGAAATGATGTTACCTACCTCCTAGGATTGTTTGTGAGGATAAATTACAACATATAAAATCACTCAGAACATTATCTGGAATATGGTAATACACATACTAGGGATAAGCATCACAAACTTCATGTCAAAACTCCTTTCATTTGAAAATTTTAAAATTTGGTCTATTAGCTCCTTAGACTATTCAGACTTCCTAAATAGGGGGGAAAATTCAAAGTTTTTACTTACCTAATTATACTAAAAGGGAATATCCCATTTTCCCCCCTCTACCTCTTCAGTTTACATTTTGTTTTATTAAAGGGATCTGAAAGTTTTTCTGCTTCAACTCTTATGTACCATCTGAGAGGAAGCAGTAAACTTCAGGGCCCAACATCTGAAATTGATACAATGAAACCCACTTTGGAAAAGGTCAGGGAAGGGGTTGTCAATTTGCTAAAATTAATAGAAGAGTCACTCAGTATCTGACAACTCAAAGTATATATTCTACTACTACTAAGCATATGTAGAAAGTAATTTGGTAAATTAGGCTAAATTTGCATTTACGGATTTTGAATCTGCTCCTCCGCTCTCCCTGTGGTTTCTCCCTGGTTTACATCGCTATCGCTCTCCTGTCCTCCCGGTAATCTGTCAGTTTCCCCCAGCCCCTCATTTCCTTCTGCTTGCTCCGACTCTGTCAGAAACCAAACAAACACAAGAGTCACAGTCAATAAGAAACTAAAAAGTAAAAAAGATAAAAATGCTACCTGATTATAGTAAAGTGCTATGACAAGCCTGAATTCTGGTTTATTGATCAGGCAATTCAATTAAGGAAACAAATTGACACTGACTTTCTATTGGGAAATAAGGCATGACAAGGAAAGCTCTATAAGATAACTTAGCTTTCTAAATGGCTTGCCCAATCCATAAACACATATTTACCGTATTTGAGAAAAAAGTAAGTGGATAGACTGGATTACAGAACAACAATGAGAAAATGAAGGATGGGAATATGAAAATTAACATCTTACTGTAACACATGGGGTATGCCTTTTTCTTCAGCTATTTTGTTCCTATTAACAGAGGTTGCAGGAACAATAAGATTCATAAGCTGAAACAGGTAATCTTAATGTCTTTCCCACACAACAAGCATCTCAACTTGTAGAATTTTTCAGTTTAATAAATATTTTGTTACTGAATGTAATTTAAGAGATTTCTATATTCTTAAAAATGATTTTTACATTTTAGAATAAAATAACCTTTTATTTGGGACATAATTTTATTTTATAATGGAATGATGTAGGAAATCAGACTTAAGATATAGCAGTTCTGCTTAAAACAAATTATTTTCAAGATGTTTATGTTCTACATGTTGTGAGCTTACAAACTTATACAAGACATTGATACAAGACCTCAATGGGCAAGAAAATTGAGATCAGGCAATTCAGTTAAGGAAACATAAACTGAATTTCTATAATGTATCAGATAGTATCATAATTTGACAACAAATATAAAAAGAGAAAATCAACTTTTTGATATCACCCAATTTCAGTTACCATTATCATCAGAGTTTAAGCTTACTAAAGATAAGAACTAAACAACCAGATCTGCCTAAAACAGGCAGGTCTGATGAAATACCATACAATATAGGAGTTTTCCCACTTACTCTGAAAAGCAGGTGGACATACTATAAATGTTTGTTGGAATGGATCTGTCTGAGTGCATATCTGGGTTGTTCCAGGCTGCAAGGAAACTCCCTGCTGTGCAACTCCAGGAACCGGAGCAGCAGATGATGGGTACAAAGCTGACTGGTAGTTTAGTAATGAGACATCTGAATTAGCCAGAGAAAGAGTAGCAGCTGCTGCAGTAGAACTGGAAGCTAGAACACTGGCCTAGAAACAAAAGAATTCTATTTATATACTGGTATAAAGTAGAGATAGATGATACTTTTACATTTACAGAATCTACTCTAAATAATTTAGAACAAAGTTTTAAAATATAATATTAATTATCTTTGAAATAACTCTGCTTAAATTTAAATCCCTAAATTTAAGGTATACAATATGGTCAAACAGGCAAACAAAAGAACAAGTGATTATTCTTTGATCCTATACTGGTTGTAACTGTATGAACCACAATGAATTCTGCACAAAAATTGTTAGATGGGAGATCCCACTAAATTTCATATGTCCTTCCATTTAGAAAGCAGACCTGGCTAAGAAACTGGAAAGCTTACAAATTTTAAGAAAAAACTTAAATGTAGGGCTGGAGTAGTGGCTCAGAGGCTGGAGCACTTCCCCGGCTTCACTTCCAGCATCACATATACAACTAAGTGTTGGAGAAACAAAAGCCAGATGAAAAAATAAAATAAAATTGATTCTTTCTCTCTAAAAAAAAATAAAAATAAAAAACTGAAATGCAAATATTGCTGGTTAAGCCAAGCATGTGTCTAATCCCAGCATCCTGGGAGGCTAAGGCAGGATGATCACAAATTCAAAGCTAGCCTCAGCAACTTAGTGAGGCCCTAAGCAACTTAGCAAGACCCTGTCCCAAAATAAAAAATAAAAAATGGGCTGGAGATGTGGCTCAGTGGCTAAGCACCCCTAGGTTTGATCCCTAGCACAAAAATAAATAAATAAATATCACTGGTTAGCAAAAAAATGCAAAAACTACCTTTAATTATTGGAAATGCACTTCAATAAAATGATAAGACATAAACTCCTTCTCCTAACAGGAAGAAAAAGTCATTTGACTAAACTCAGTTCAACCAGCAGCAATAAGTAATTCAATAGGCCATTTATTTACTATGCTAAGATTTATGAGGGCATGGTCAGTCCTTTGATTTGTTTGTCAGCAAGTGACTGGTAGGTAAGGCAGTCTACCCTGGCTTCCATCACTTTTGCCAAGTAGAAAATTCTTATGACCACCAAAATAAAGACTGATTTCTTTACCTCACCCTGCACTCTTAACTTGTCTTTATACCACTTAGGCTTATGCTTCCAAAATCATTAACTGATACCTGATTATGCACTGTATTTAGCTGATTGCTGAAGCTCATGGTTAGATTTGTGCTTGTATTTGGTGCAACATGTGTAGTGAAGGGACTCTTGATCTGACTCACTGTATCATACATGTGAACCCTCCGCTTGCAGATCTCCATGTTCTGGAAACAAGACTTAACACTGAAAAATATTAAAGATTTGCTAAATGAATGCCAAAGTTTAAACAAACAGCAAATAACTAAAGACAGATACTCAAAGTTGCTTTTATTCTTAAGTACTTTCAAAAAATAACTCAAGAATTTTTACAATCATAAAAAGGAAAAATACAAGACTAATTTTTAATCTTGTGATTTTTCAATAAGAAAGAAAAGGATCAGTAAGCCAGATACACAAATATCAAAGTTGTTAACTTGATAATTCCATATAAAATGTTAACTCAACCAACAACCACATCATGGCAAAAGTTCCAGACTGTACCATACTTACTGATTGCTATGTGGAAAATCCAGAAGGTGAGTCATTGTCACAAACTGATGGTTAAGAGTTTTCAGAGGAGTAATTCTCTTATCTGCATCAATTGTTAGCATTTTTTTTAACAGATCAATGTATTCTCTTCGATCTGCCTTTTCTGCCAACATATCTGTTCCCTCTAAGTCAGTAGACATATTCACCTTCCAAGGAAAATTTAGAAATATTATATTTCTTCACTTAAGTTAAACAGTAGATTTAGTACTTAATGCATCTGCTTTTCTCCAAAACAGAAAAAAATAGATATTAAGTGTTAACGTTTGAATAAAGAACCACTTGGGGAAATTCTTTTTATTGCAGTACAATAATTTTCACAGGAGGAAACTATTCATATACTGCCTAAGTGGTAGAATAAAGCTGACTAAAAACTTGTCATTAACAATTGGAACAGCCAGGCATGGTGGCACATGTCTGTAATTCCAGTGACTCAGGAGGTTAGGACAGGAGGATTCCAAGTTCGAGGCCAGGCTCAGCAACTTAACAAGGACCCAAACAACTCAGCAAGACCCTTTTTCAAAACAAAAAAATAAAAAGGTCTGGGAATGTAACTCAGTGGTAAAGTGCCCCTGGTTAAATCCCCAGTACTTAGGTAGGTAGACAGACAAACAAATAAATAAATAAATATTTGGAACAAATACATTAAGCAAAAGTGACTGTCATTACTTAAATATAAAAGTTTCTATTGTTGAAAAGATTAAATGGCATAGTAAGTACAAAATGTTTAAACAGAATTTAGAATATAATAAGCACTCAATAAACATTAGTTCTTTTGTAGTTAATTATTCAGTAGAGAAAACAGGATAAGAAAAACCTGCATAAACAACATTATAAAATACTGACATGGAACAAGACCATGCTTAATGCAAAAGCAAGAGAGAATGCACATAGGTTAAAAATCCCTTATTCAAAATTCTTAGAACTAGAATTTTTTTTTGGTTTCAGAGTTTTTTTAGATTTTAGAATATTTGCATAGTCTTTACCAGTTGGGCAGGCATCCCTCACCCTAAAATCCAATATCTAATTTATGTTATATAATTCAAAACTTTTCTAGTATTATGTCAGTACTCAAAAGAGTTTCAGATTTCAGAGCATTTAGGATTTTGGATATTTGGGGATGTTCAACCAGTAATCTAAAAGTATCCTATGTTAGGACTCAAATGTTCTTCTTTTTTAATCATGCTGAGTAAAGTTAGCTAAACCGAGAGACCCTTATTTGTGGAGGCTAAAAAGTAAAACCCGGGCTTGGGTGAAAGGTTGTCAAACTCATGTATTAGACCCAGTATAGGGGTGGTGACACATAATCTAGGGGAACCATAGATAAGGGGGGGGGTAGCAGGGGCGTGGAGAGAGGGAGGGAAGATAGAGAGGAGAGGGATCTAGGGAGATAATCAACAATGTAGTACACTCTTAGCCTACCTCCCCAGAAGTCAAATAATACTTACACGATAACTTAATTCTGGAAAATTCACAATCTAAACATTTATATCAGTTGTAGGGGTGAAATATAGAAGAATCAAGAGACTGGGGTGGGCAATGTGGGGGGTAACTCTGGTTTAGGTGCAAAGGCACATTATATTGTTACTTCATACACATTTATGATTATATAATAACTCCTTAATTTAAAAAATTTTTAAAAAGAGGGAGAGAAGGAGAGGGAGAGAAAAAGAATCAATTTTATTTATTCATCTGGTTTTTGTTTCTCCAATACTTAGCTGTATATGTAGTGCTGAGCTCTGAACTCTCAGGTACTTGTGCATGCCAGGCAAGCACTCTAACAGCTAAGCCACCATTCCAACCATCAAATGTTCTTTTAACACATGGCAGAATGCTATTTTGTAAAAAACAGAAAACAAATACTAAAAAGACAACAGATTAAATCTGTCTTTAACCAACAAAAGCATGTCTGATTAAAGAAACACATAAATGCCTAACTTTGTGAAATTTGCCATGCTTACCTGAGCCATGTCATCTAAACAGTTAAAAATGTACTTCCGAGCTTCTTTTGATTTTATTCCAGTCTCCAATTCATGTTCCTCAGGTGTCTACAAAATATGGATTTTAAAAAACTCTATCTGTAAGTTATTTTCATATTTTATTCTAAATTAAAGCCAGAATACAAAGAGGTAACCGTAGACAGCATAGATTACAACCTGAAAATCTTCTGGTGAAGAGATGTGATCCTAATATCTGGCCACCCTTTCAAAAGTGATTAAAATAAACATACAAGCAATGATGCAGCACAGTTCCTGAAGAATATCAAGTAAGATAGGCCATTATCATTTTTCTACTGAAGCTACTTTGAAATGAACTGATATCATCAATGCTAACCATTCAAGACGCTCAGAGGCAGTGTCACAGGGCTAATCAAATCACTCAGAAGTTTCTCAAATTAAAGTAGCAGGCTCAGATACTTGTTTCAAGAAAATATATAAGAAAAAACATAAGGCCTGAATGAGGACAGTTGGAAAAGTATGTTGTTTTACTGTGTTAAGAATTCTCTACAGGGGCTGGAACAGTGGCTCAGAGGTTTCAGCGCTTGCCTGGCAAGCACGAGGACCCGGGTTCGAACCCCAGCACCATGTACACGGCTAAGTGTTGGAGCAGCTAAAGCCATGTGAAAAACTAAATAAAGTTGTTTCTCTCTTTCTCTGTCTCTCTCACTGTCACTCTCTCTTTAAAAAAAAAAAAAAAAAAAAAAAAAAAAAAAAAGAATTCTCTACAAAATAGTTGTCACTAAATTTCTCCAGTTCTTACAACTTAATGACAAGCACTGTTCTCCACATTCCCCTTAACTGCTGATTCAAAACAATCTCAGCAATTGAACTGGTACTTATTTTCTTTTTTAACTAAAGGATAAGTCAAAATGGGTGTAACAGAATAGTTTTTAAAGGTCTCTTCCTATAAACACACCTTCCCCACCTCCTTTCCCTCTTATACCTCAAGAATTTATCAACTGAAGTTTGAATTTAAAGTTGGGGATGGGGAGTATACGAATGGGAGTACAGTAGGGAAGACAAACCTTAAGTCTCCACAGTGGGTAACCCAAATTAGGATCTCTGTTGAAAAACCTGGTTGTTTTTGTTCCAGCACTGAGAAGATATTCGGCTGGCAGGCCTTGCGTTTGTGAAATATAACGAATCTGAAACATTAAAACCATCAAACATCAATTTGGAGTGAAAAAGAAAATTACTGAAGACTTTTATATTAAAGCTTTAACTCTAGGCAAAAAAAAAAAAAAAAAAAAAGGAAAGTATTGCAAATAAAAGAACTCCTTAAACAATACAACTAAAATTTGCCAGTAAATAAACGTAGATACATGATGTTAATCCATTCACAGGTAATATAAAAATATTTATTTAGTTAATACTATGCTGTTAATAGCTACTAGTTAAAAGGATACCCAGTTTTGAAATTTATTTATTCATTTTTGTTGTGGAGATTGAACCCAGAGGCAATTACCACTGACCCACATCCCCAGCCCCTTTTTATTTTTTATTATGAAACAGGGTCTTGCTAAATTGCTTAGAGCCTAAGTTCCTGAGGCTTGCTTTGAACTTGCAATCCTTCTGCCTCAGCCACCTGAATTGCTGGGATTACAGGCATGCACCACCGCATGTGGCCCAGATTTGAAATTTTTGAGTGTGATCTCTCATTTTGTTGTTCACCTTTTAAAACAAAGTTCAGAAAACTTTAGATTTCTAAGCAGACCAGAATAGCTTCTAAAACCTCATTTTGATGAAGTAACATTTTTCATTCATTATCAAATTAGAAAGATTAGGAAAATTTCTTCAAATTCCATCTTCCTTGGGTTCTATAGCTCTTATTAATTGTCCCTATTCTAAATACCCACAGAGCTTATCTCTCTACCAAAAAATTTACTATTTAATTTAGCTTCGTTGTCCCCACATCAGTAGAGGGCAGGTACTATATTTTATTCAGTCAACATTTAATGATCAGCTCCTATGCCTAGGATAGTAATTTTGTGTGCTGAGGCTCTCAAAGGCACGGGGTCTATAAAGTGTATACTATTTCTGTAATAAGAAGTTATTTATCTTTTTTACTCTCTTCCCAGGGACATACAGTACAGATTTCCAAAGGTGATACGACCATGAAATGTGCATGTAATTCTTTTTGCTTTGCATGTATATTTATTACTCACATCTGTTTGCTTCTGTAATTCTCCCAAACCAAAAAGCAATAAAAGAGGTAAATTACTTTTCTGCTCTCCCTTGAGAGTAATACAGGAGGTAAAAAATTTTTTACAAACCCCCATCATATATAAGTGGCTATAGTAGACAGAATTAGAAATAAATTTGTAAACAAGGAAAAGAATCCTAGACAGGCACAGTGGTGCACACCTACAATCCCTGCAACTCGGGAGGCTAAGGTAGGAGGATAACAAGTTCAAAACCAGCCTCAGCACCTTAACAAGGCCCTGTGTAACTTAGACCTTGTCTCAAAATAAAAAATAAGCAAGGTGTGGTAAAGCACACCTGTAATCCTAGCAAGTCAGGATGCTCAGGCAGGAGGACTGCAAGTTCAAAGACAGCCTTGGCAACTTAGTAAGACCCTAGGAAACTGAGCTTGACCCTAAAATATAGAGTCTGGAGCAGTAGCTCAGAGGTTGGAGCACTTGCCTGGCATGGACAAGGACCCAGGTTCAAACCCCAGCACCACATACACAACTAAATGTCAGAGAAACAAAGGCCAGATGGAAACATAAAGAAAACTGATTCTCTCTTTCCCTCTCTCCCTCCCTCCTCTTAAAAAATATATTTATATATTTATTTCAGTGATTGAGTGCCGCTGGGTTCAATTCCCAGTACCAAATAAATAAATAAATAAAAACTAAAACACAAAAAGGGCTGGGCATGTGGCTAAGCGGTTAAGCACTCCTAGGTTTAATCCCTGGTACCAAAGGGAAAAAAATTAACAAAAGCAGCATAAAACATGGACTCCAAAAATTACAAAACACTGTTAAAGAAAATCTAAATAAACTAATGTAAAGTCATCCCAGATTTATGGATCCAAAGATTTTATACTGTTAGGTGGTGATACTTCACAAACTAGACCTACAAATTCAATGCAATCTCAAAGAAAACCCCAGCTGGCTTTATTGAGGAAATTGACAAGTTAATCTTTCTGAGTTCATATGGAAATGGAAAGGTTCCAAAGAGCCAAACAACCCTGAACAAAGAAAAACAAAGTTGGAGGATTCATACTTCCTGATCGCAAAACACAGTACAATGCTATCAAAACATTGTGGCTCTATATAAACACAGAGATAGGGCTGGAGCAGAGGCGCAGCGGTTAGGGTGCTTGCCTTGCCTGCACAAGTACACGAGTTTAAACCCCACACCATGTACACAATGAAGTCTTGGAGCAACAAAAGCCACATGAAAAACTACATAAAATTGTTTCTCTCTCTCTCTCTCTCTCTCTGTCCTCTCTTTAAAAAAAAAAATAAATAAAGATAGATATAGGATACCTAGATAATTTAGTGAGACAGTCTTTTCAGCAAATGACTTTTCAGACACTAGGAGAAATGAATATCCACATCAAAAGAATTAAGTTATTTTTACCTTACACCATACATGAAAATTACCTCAGATTCAAAAACATAAACATAAGAAATTATAAAACTCTTAGAAGAAAACTGAAAGGAAGTGTAACAGGACATTGGATTTGCCAATGATTTCTTACAATATGATGCCAAAAGTATAAGCATCAAAAGAAAAAATAGGCAAAATTGGACTTTGTCAAAGTGAAAAACAACACCATCAGTAGTTAAAAAGACAACCTATGGAATGGAAGAAAGCATCTGCAAAACACTGAAATTAATATCCACAATATATAGAGAACTACAACTCAACAATAAAAACATCCACATTCACAAATGATCAATGGAGCCAGGCCTGGTGGTGCACACCTGCAATCCCAGCGGCTCAGGAGGCTGAGGCAGGAGGGTCACAAGTTCAAAGCCAGCCTCAGCAACTTTGTGGGCCCTATGTAATTTAGCAAGATCCTGTCTCAAAATAAAATTTTAAAAAAGACTGGGGATGTGGCTCAGTGGTTAAAAACTCCTGAGTTCAATCTCCAGTACAAAAAAAAAAAAAAAAAAGTCAATGGACTTGAACAGACATTTCTTCAAATAAGCTATACAAATATTCAATGAAACAAGAACATCACTAATTAGGGAAAGGCAAATCAAAAACACAATGAATACCACTTCATACCCATGAGGAAAGCTACTATTCTTAGAAAAACTCAAAATAAAAAAATGTTGGTTAGGATATGGAAAAGTTAGAACCCTCATGCATTGCTGCTGGGAACATAAATGGTGTTACCAATGTGGAAAACAATTTGATGGTTCCTCAGAAAGTTAAACACAGAATTAACATGATCCAGTAATTTCACTCCAAGTTATATAACCCCCCCAAAAAAACAAAGCTAAAAACAGGGAATTATATACTTGTGCACCAATGTTCATAGATGCATTATTCACAATAGCCAAAAGACAGTAACAACTGAAGTGTCTATCAACAGATGAATGCATAAAATGCATATATATACACACACACACTGGAATATTGTTCAGCCATTAAAGGGAATGAAATTATTCTTACACAAGCTGCAGTAGGGAGGAACCTTGAAAACATGCTAAGTAAAAGAAGCAAGTCACAGAATATAACATGTTATATGTGATAAATATTATATGCCAGAACAGGCTAATTTATAGTGAGAAAATAGACTGGTGATTGCGAGATGGGGGAACTAATGTGAGTGGCTTAGAAAGAACTGAGGATTAACTGCTAATGAGTACTGGGTTTCTTTATGGAGTGGGTGAAATTATTCTAAAACTGACCATGGTGATAATTATACAATTCTGTGAACATACTAAAAACTACTGAACTGTACACTTTAAATGGTTGAACTATATATCTGAATTATCTCTATGAAGTTAAAAAAAAAGGCTGGGGGGCTGGAGCGGTGGCTCAGCGGTTTCAGCGCTTGCCTGGCAAGCACGAGGACCCGGGTTCAAACCCCAGCACCACGTATACAACTGAGTGTTGGAGCAACTAAGGCCATGTGAAAAACTCAATAAAGTTGTTTCTGTCTTTCTCTGTCTCTCTCACTGTCCCTCTCTCTTTAAAAAAAAAAAAAAAAAAAAAAA